>KN883291.1:79459-90438 GCA_000934455.1 Apostichopus parvimensis | reverse complement strand
GGGGTGGGGGTGGGGTGGGAGTGGGGTGGGGATGTTATAGTGTTGTTAGAGTAATGGTATAGTGGCTGTGTAAATAACTGGGGACAGCACTAACTGGTAGAGTATAGTATTTCTCAATTCAAACTACGTCAGCGCCTTAATTTGATCAAATTTCCGTCTTGTTTTGAGTGATTACTCTGTACAGAGTTTGGAAATAAATTTGCCGACCAAAGTTTTTTCGTTGAAAAAAAACTGCTTTAAGCTGTCAAGTATGGTATCAAGAGATTGTAGCTACTTCTATGTACACAAAATGCAGCTTAAAAGATCAGAAGGACATAACTCACTTCGATAGTAACATTCCAAGATAAACTTATCCGATTTGTCCACACAGACAGACAGACAGATTCGTCACGTAAACATGCACTATAGCCTAAATAGTTACGGCAGTAATTATCTGCTATTACATATACTGTATAAAGCTATCAATGTGTTATGACTTATAAAAGCGTAACAACCAAACCTGATAACTCTTCTCCTTTGATTCATAACGAATATTTAAATCAACCCGTATTAAAATTGATGTGCACAGTATCGAATGGTGTGTAACAATCTTAGATACCTTTTCTGAGGTGGGGGGAGGGGGGGCGGGGCGGGGAGGGCGGATGAGGAGGACGAAAACAGTTGGATCAATCGAAGATGACGTCACATGGGAAGCAGAATGACGTCATACTACAACACATTCGTAGCTGTTAGCAAATACCCGGATATCCGTAATATGATATCCGTAACACTTCGATTTACACTAGTGAATGTCATCAAGAGCCTCTGTCACATCATAAGTATTCGTGAGACAGTTTGGACGGTATTGTCATTACTGTCTTTTTCTTCTTACACGTGCAGTGATTTTTATGATGGTTATTTTGTTTTTCATTAGAGGCCTGACAAAAGTGTGTGTGGGGGTGAGGGTATTTTGTGTTACGTTCCCCACAGTTAGAAAAGTGGGGGACATGCTTCCCCGCCCCCACGGGTTCTATGCCCATGCATGCCATATGTAATCGTGTTCTAGTATATAGGTACCTGTACTGGTATACTCAGCATAGTGGGTTTGTATTCGTATACGTGTACTCGGTACTATAGGCGCTAATACAAAATGTGGTAGGCTACTCTTGCTTTAAGCCTTGTACTCCTCATATACCAAGGGAAACTCTTCCTACACGAGGGTACTCGTGTTGGTTTTCCTCGTACTACAAGTCTCGTATGTTGTATCTTACCAGTTGTTAGCATTTGTAACTTCCAGGCTGGTCAAAGCATAGACAGTTTCAAGTCCTTCATTGGACATTACGAAATCCTCTAATGGAGGGGGGGGGGGTGGAAAAACCGAGATCTGAACACATCTGTGTGACGAGTTTTCAGGGTGAATCAAAGGTTATCATTCCTTTCAATAGTAATTATAAACAACCTTGTTTGATTTCTTGGCATGACTTGCCTCCATGACCTTACTTATCGAGAAAACAAAAAACAAAGAAAACAACCGATGGACAAATAAGACAATTTTCGGGGAAGAAACATCAGTGGTAAATAAAATAGAAGAAGGAAAAAAGAAGTCGATAAGTCCAGAACATTTTACGAGGGAGCAGATTTATTGCGTGGGGTGCATTTGGGGGTGGGTGTGTACTGCTTGTCCGTGCCCAATTCCTTTCAGCAAGTTCACCAAAAAGCCTTTTTCAATTTTGATTAGGTATATAGGCCTATCTATAATGAAATGACTTGCAGGGGTCTCTTAGGACAAGTAAGTTCAAATATTTGTTTACAATCTTCCTGGAATTTGTTTTTCCTGTTTTTTATCAACCATGGGATCAAGGTACTTTAAACTTTGACAATTCCGTTGACAGATGTCAATGCTCTCTCAAAGGCCCCTCGAGAAATATCGGGGTTGGTATTTAAACGTTTCAACAATTATGGTGATTCTTTCCATACGTAGCCTATATACAAAATCGAACCAGATTTGAGATCTGTCAGCGGTGAATGTATATTTGCCGCCCTCATTTCGACTAACGTTCATTGACACTAGATTGAGTAATGTTTTGATTATTTTCGAATACCTCCCCCCCCCCACAGCCCCCCCCCTCAGTACTGACCTACATAACATATTCGCCTGGAAGAATGTATACAAAGGCAAAAAACGAAAAAAAAACACATTTTGTGTTTGAATCTGAAGATATGTGTCATTGGATTATCTTATTACCAACATATTTCCTTTTCGTCTGAGTCGCTTACACATTGTACAGAAGAAAGATATATGATATATTATCAAGACGCTATGGTTAATGGGGATAAACGAAATCCATTCTTTTCGAATCTAAATAATAATAATAATAATATAAATTTTAAATAATGTCCTCGCTTATCTGTCAGTAGGTCCATATAGACTCTTATAGCTCACAATGCTGACATACGGTATACATGATTCTAACACACTTTTTTTCTTAAAACGATTTAAAGCAAATTGGTTCGAATATGTACAGTATCGCAAACTTGTCTCGACGACTTTTCCATCATTGTTGCCATGGTTCCATGAAATATAGGCCGACTAATTGAAGAAATGTACGTTTGCAGCAACTATATACTCCCGCCCGTAATGCGAACTTGCAATTATTTGCTTAACGATAACATAACTATAGTTTAATTGTTGGTGTTATCCTATCCGCACTGTTATTCGTGCCTATTTCTTTGTTTTTTAATCCTGTTTTTTTTTCCTTTTATGGGTTTTTTTTTTGTAGAAAGGTGTAGCGTTCTTTTTTCAGCCCTTCTGCACCTCCTAATTGGATGTATGAATATGTTTGTAATATTGTATTATTTAGCAGTTTATAGTGTGGAGATTATTCAGCTTAAAGGACATCAATATTGGTCCAAATATGCTATAGAAAGCCAAGTAATGGCCATCCACGCTACAACGTTGACAAGCATTTTACCTACCACCACCGAATTATATCTTACTCGTTAAGACCTTTTATTGCCTATATAGACATTTTAGTATTCCGCAATATCTGGAAGTAATATGGGAAATTCAAGACCCACCAGGAAAAGTAATGTTCAAAACTTTAACAATTTTGAAAACTTGGGCGCCAATACTAACTCATTACCTTTAAATTCAGCTCAATAAGTTCATCACAGCTCTACATGCTGAGGATTTTATCATATAGTTAAGAACAACTCCACGCATACTGTATGGATACGCTGGGTGGTAGGTTTTACACTGTGTCACCGATTCGAAGTTCATTTCAAATCATGATTAGACTGCAAGAAATTCGAGTTGTTTGTCATTAGAACGATGTTTCTACGGCATCAGTATAAGTGTATAGGCGATACTAATAGTATTGGTAACCATAACAACCAGACGACAGAAACCTTTGTTACAATCTAATGACATCGTTAATGATTTGTTAATTAGTTATCTTCGAATGCAAACAACCTTGGACGTGACCTTATTAAAAAAAAAACATGTAACCATATTTTGAAGCGAATAAATAGAATTCGCTGAAGTTGATACGGTATAAAATACTTGCAAGTTGGCGATCACAAACGAAAAGAAGACTGTTTCAACCACCCCAACGTTAAACTGAGCAATCATTCAGATATAACTCTGACCTGGGCTTGTTTCGATATACTTTTCTCTGCACCATTTACATTCAGTTCATTGTTGTGTAAGAAAAGACAATGGTCGATTCTCCCCATGCACTGACTGATGGGTTCAAGGCTGTCCCGATTCACTGCACTTAGCAGCAACGATTGTTATATGGCAATCTCTGCGGGGCTATATGTAGGCTATATATAGGCTATATAAAGGCTATATATAGCCTATATATAGCCTATATATATGTATATATAGGCTATACATAGGCTATATATAGGCTATATATATAGCATATATATAGGCTATATAAATAGGCTATATAAATAGGCTATATATATAGGCTATATATATAGGCTATATAGGCTATATATATGTATATAGTACAGTATAGTGCACGACTTCCGCGAGGAACTTACACTGTGACTTATTTATATCTAAATGTATTGTACTTCAGTTTGTTTGCATTTACCTGAACAAGAACGTCGATTGAGTATATTGTATAAATCACTCTCTCAGTTACCTGTGCCAATTACTGGGAAGGGGGGTTGTTTGCAGCGCCCAATCCCCGCATGGCAGTCGGCTTCGACGACCCCAGGACCACACTCATCATTTATAAATCCATGAATCCTCTTTTGGTCCTTCTTCACAAACCACTGGAACCACTTCGAACTGGCTCTTCCGTTTAGAGTCATCACCTTCACTAAATCGATCATGGAGATAAAGAACCCTTACCTCGCCCCACCCATCCACTTCTACCATTTAAATCCTGTGCACGCATATTCTTATGGCTGACCTATACCTGTTGAACTCATCAGTCACTTACGGAGTATGAGATACTCAAATCCAAGTATTGCGACACTGGTAAATTTGCTCTACAATATACTGTAATGTATAGCAGGGAGATATTCCACACTGATTTGTAGTATGTATAGTACGGTAGTATCTAGGAGGGTTTTAATAATAGCTTAGAATATCCCTAGACACAATAATCAGGAGACATCCTACACTGTTGCACCGGTACCAGATACAGTATGATTAGTGAAATACAATTAAGAATGACAGCTTCCTGATGAAACTAAGAGGAAACCATGGCAGGGTTCACCACTTCGTTCAGGGGAAAGCATCTGTTTATCAATCATCAATATCACCCACTTAATTTGCTAGAAAATCAAATAATGGTCACCCATGCATGTTCAGCTGCCACCTTCAAAGGATTTTCTGTTTGAACTTTTCATCGCAACCACTGATTTAAAATATTAGGCCTATGCCAAACTGGAAAGTAATGTGAAAACCCATATACCACCTACAGTAGATTATTTTCGTCAAAAAGGGAGGGGCGATGGGTGTGACGAGAGGGGAAAAGAGGTGAGGAGGAGTGTTAGAGAATGGGAGCCGGAGGGGCGTGGACGCGATATGATCATGCTTGACCGACATTTTGTCGACAATCAATTCATGGCGTGATTTTTTATTTGGTCTAGAATGAAGCTTGAGAGAGAGTGCAACTTTTGTAAGTCTATGTTGACTTGATGATATAATGTACTCCTATTGTGACATCACGGTATACACCACACAGGGAATCCCTCGTGGGATAATCCGTTATCACCTTGAATAAGACGTCCATAATCCGTAGTCTCGTGATTAGGGTAATATGATTTGGCATGAATTGCGGGCTTTCAATTTTTCCCTTGTCGTAGATTCTCCCAATCTCATGCATTTCCTTATAATACCCCTCCCTCCCTCCCCCATCCCCGCCCCCCCCCAAAGAAAATGTATCAATTTAACATTATTACTTTTGTTCAAGTCTAAAAATTCAATTCTGTTACAAGACATGTTGGACCGTGTCCCCTGTTTCCATATTTCACCATTCTATGCAAAGCCTGTGCACTTACTACAGATTCGCCGCATATAGTTCAGCATATATAGTTCAGCAGTCCACGATACAGCGACGGCGCTAACGAAAACACAGCTGCAGATTCAGTAATTTTATCTGATGATATTCTGATCTTGTCAAAAAATGAGTTTTGGATTTCTCGTGATAGATTTTAATGTCAGTGGGAGTACCCCCGCTGATAGGTCATGGGGGGTTCGTTGTTGTATTAGCCTTCCAACATCAGTCCAGCTACCCTGGTGAAAAATCAACATCTTGTTATAATTAGGAAATAAATTCCAAGTAGGTTATTGTCATATGTCTTTACGAAAAAGTTACACCTGCATATATAAAGCCTTATAAATGGGTAAAGTACTAAAGTTATATACCTGTCCGCAAAGAGATATACTAAGAGCCATAGCGCATGCGTGAATTCATAAAGCAAACGGGACTCATGCATTATAACGCTTACAAAAGTTAGATATCCAATCCCATTCCTATAAGGAGAGAACCCCCCAGTAGCGTAACTCCTATGGGCTCGGACCGTGCTGAGCCGGGGGCCCCGACCAAAAGGGGGCCCCCGCTATTGAAAGTCAAAATCCTAAGATATGAGATCCCAAATAACCGATGTGTAAATGCATCTTGAAACGCTCGGGAAGTGTCTTTTCCGACGATCTAGGAGTATATTTTGGCCCAAAAATATCGTCAGACGCTCCGCGCCAACCGATGGTGCCGCTCAGCTTAGATAGTATCTAGAGTTCCTTTATAAAGGAACTAAAATAGTATCAAGTAGTGTGTTACACCCACATGACCTACTGATTCCCCCCTCCCTTGTACTTGTAGACATTTCTGCGGACGCCCTTGCTTGGACCTCCCGATAGGGGGCCCCTTTGGGCCAGGAGCCGGGCCCCAGGCTCATCGTTACGCCACTGGAATCCCTCATGTTGGACTAACCGAAGATGACTGTTAGTGACTACGCATAATAGTTGTGATTATTTTCGAATCCTCCTTTCCCTCTTACCCGTTTTCAGATAACATATTCTCCATCCTGCACTCGCTTCTGTGTTGTAGCGTGTAGGGCGCCAGTCCTGGGATAGTGAACAAATATGTGACGGGTCCCTTTTGGAAGTGTTCGTTGTTGCCTTCAGTATACCACGAAAGGAGAAAAGGAGACATACTCTTCATCTCATATTTCTACGTGCCCCCCTTATTGACGTTGACCGTAGGGATGTATCCCCCACTCTTGTCAGACGACCATGTCTCTGGGAAGTGCGCCTGCGCGAAGCCAACCGAGTTAACGGCCAGAGAAAATATCATAGCTTAATAATATATATGCGTATACAATATTTCGAGTGTGGGAAATATTCACATGCGTACTTGTGCACCAGAAGAAAAAAAGGTTTCATCTTACAACTCCAAAACATCCATTACTTTCAGACGCGGATTCAGGGGTTGGGGGGGGGGGCGGTGGAAGTCTACACTCCTCCCCTATACTTTCAACCACACAAATATTAAAAGTATTTATTAACGCAAACTTGCTTCTATAGACCTAATCATAGACCTATAACTTAAGACCTAAAGATAACTTAGAATGCACAAATTTCACGTATAATATTTTTCCTTATGGGGCACGCCCTCCTTCTTAAAATCCGCTCCTGAGATTAAAAATTCGTACTTGGCGGTTTATTTGCATGCTTTGGCACTTCAGCGTACGATCCATTCCATTCTGTTGGCATATGCTTACTGTATGTTATTAAGAAATGTACTGTTAACTTTGAATCATAGCTCAAACGTCGTATGATTATCGTGTAGTTTATTTCACTGACAGAACACAATATTATGAATCCTAATAAAAAAGAAAGCATCACAGACGTTTTTTTTCTTTTTCATTTGGCTTATGTATAATATGGATGCTTTTAAGAGATTTATAGGCGAAATATGGTATCTAAAGATATAGAAACAAAATTTCGACCCTCAGATATCACCAGCCTAACAGAAAGGGCAAGTATATATTCTCATCGCAACATTATATTCTCTGAAAGTGTATAGTTACGTTGGTGAACTCTACAGAAAGGAAAAAAGGAGAAGAGCAATGAACCTGTTTCCATACCGTATTTTAGTTTCATAAATTACGCTGGTGGCTCCGCACTTCGCCTTTAGCGGATTACTATTTCAGAAATACCATATGACGATATACTTCTTCTGCTGCTTACATGAACTTCTTGCCTCGTGCACTGCTATCACCTACCTAAGAGGACTCTCGCTGTGCGCTAATTCAAACAAACTGATGTTAACCGAATGAAAATGTGGTGAAAGGGTTTCGGTTTTGTTACCTCCTTTGAGGGTATAATCGTAATAGTAATTTTTCGCATCCTCAATGAACTTGAAGCTTAAATGGAGGACGGGTATGGGATTGATGAATATCGCAACCAGTTTAATATTTCAATTTTAAGGTTTTGTAAGTACATTACTCACGCCAGCTGTTATTTGTGTTTTCTAGAGAACTCACTTCTTATTCCGATTCGCCGGGATGAATTTGAGCAAATGTCGTATATTTTCATATTATTTTCCCTATTTCCCTAATACCAAAACGACCCCATCCACCCACCCCCCTATAGCCCCATCCATCCATCCACACGCATACACCATCACTCTATGCCTTCGATAGAACTCCCAAAAGAGCTATAGTAAATAAATGTGATTAATCGTGTCTGAACGCTATACCGATATAATGCTCTGTTGAGGCGATATTAAACTTGTAAGATTTGTTTTAACAAGCTATTAAAAGTACTATGATTTGTACGCTTATTGGTACTCGATTCGTGTTTGTAAATATATATTATGTGCTATAGTACATGACCGAGTACTCACCTACGTGTTATAGTCTGGTACTCATATGTACTCTTACTCAAAATACTTGTGCGTGTACTCATGCATGGTTTTAAACTACTGCTATAAAGACTAATGAATGTTCCTATACTGACTAGGACATTTGAGGCATACATTATATTGATATTATAAGCTCTGGGTCGATATGGATGACTTTTCACTAGTTAAGTCCACCTACACTATATACTTAGTACTAGGCGCGGATCCAACCCTCACCCCCAATCCCACAAAATAAAATAATTATTAATACAACCTTGCGTGTTGACCTAACTATATAGAACAAATTTAATAACCTAAATGTGTCTCAGTATCCAATATTTCACGTCGAAATTTTTATTTTATTTTTCCGCCCCCACCCTGCATGGCCGACCCCAGGTCCACACGCTCCTTTGTTTTGTTCTTTTAAGTCCTCGCCCGTTCCTTGGTACATCTACTGAATATATGCCTTGCATCTTTGAGAAACTTTCTATATGATGTATACACATTAACGTGGACACAAACTTGCCGCACACAGAAATATGAATCCTTTTGAACCCCTCCATAACAGGACATTTTATACTTCTAGAAACTTCTCTCGTAGTCTGGAAACTGAAATTCACACACTCGCGTTGCGATAATTTTGTTCAAGAGTATATAACTTTGCAAATCATTTATCTCAAATTATGATCGGAACGGCAAGAATGATGCAATAGCAGCTATAAGTCCCACCCACCCATCCACCCACCCACTCAATTACGTAGTACTCAAATTTTGACCAAAGAAGGTCATAAACAAGATTTAAGTTTCTCAGACAAATCTTTGCAACCTGTTCAAGAAAAATGGTAGCCCTTGGGTGATCATACCATCATATAGTGGTATATGGTGACCTGTATGGACCTTTCACAGTAGGACGCAATCTTTACCCGATCAAGTCTTACATGCTGGCCAATTTGATTCTCCCCCTGAATCGGTTTCGAACTCATTTGTAAAATCAAGATCATGGAGTCAGATTCCAACAAGTTTTGTATGTCATCTCTCGAATTGAAAGATTTTTGCATCTTTCAGACAGACTGCCTCTAGAAATGGACTTGACGTCATGGAAAATTTCCCTTCTTAATCTACAATGTTATGCTTTTGTTTGCGATAACATAACATTGTCATGCTGTCATGATATTGTATTTTGTTTTTGAGTTCTTTACTTCTTACCCAATCCATATTAATCCTTCTCGGCCTTTTGGCTAATTGATCATGTGTAGTATCTGTTCCCTTTCGAGGGAATGGTGATGCACACCCGACGATGATCACACAGTCACAGTCCCGATGCAAGGGGACTGGGGTTGAGAGCGGATCAGTCGTTCGGTAGTTTGTGTTTCGTGCCCAGGTTCTTTCCTGGGCGACTTTTTCT
Source organism: Apostichopus parvimensis (assembly GCA_000934455.1). NCBI lineage: Eukaryota > Metazoa > Echinodermata > Holothuroidea > Aspidochirotida > Stichopodidae > Apostichopus > Apostichopus parvimensis. Next base: position 80,685 of record KN883291.1, on the reverse strand, counting down.
TAAAAAGTATCCATATTAATCCTTATTAATGCTATCATTTGAAGGATCCAAACAAAATAGGGTAATAGACAAGTACAGCACATGGTCATGCACATGGTAATCACACATGGAACATTAATTATTCAGTCAACAGCAAGTGAGATCGAAACGCATTAAAGGGTACCTGTTATGAGAGAGAATTGACATTGTGCGAACCCTCATTATTGATCATGAACTCGCCCATGCATCCTAAACAATAGTCGTGTATGTCCCCCACCACCTCCTCCACCACCCCACCAATCCCCCCTCCCCTTTCACGCCTCCAACCGTTCATTATCTAGAGAATAAGTTTAAAGTTCGCCCCAACCTAATGAACCCGCATGGAAAATCCAGTAATATTTGAACCTGCTAATTAAATTTCCCCAAAACTAATGTTTTCCTAAATGAACAGAAACCCACTGGTCCAAGATTGGATATGCCATAGTTCAAGAAATCTTTTCATAATTTTTTTCTGCGGGCCCCTGGCACAGGTCTGAGATTACATGGGTGGGGGGGGGGTGAGGGGCAGGAGTCATCCACGAGTTCACCGGTGTGATTATGTCATTATGCCATGTGAAAAACACTGTTGTGAAAATGATTGGGGGCACGTCCCCGCCCTACCCTCCCCCCAACCCTGGTGTAAGGGTCCTGCTCTGCTGTTTTAGCCAATACCACGGCACGTTACCTAACTCCCATAGACACAGCGCATTTGGTCACCCAAACTCCAACTGGCTATACGAAAATATCTATTCTTTCAAGAAACATTTTCTCGACGTTTCTTCGTCCAAATATGTGAGACTTAGTCTTATAGTGTTAGTGTGCATATCCTGTCCTGTGCTCTCCGGTCTTGTCTTGTCCAACATGTTCGCCTTTCTCTAGCACCTTTGATTTGGACTGCGAACAAGACTGAAGACAAGTCGAGGTCTAATTGCATCAATTGTCAATTTCAATCCTCCGTTGAGTATGACAATAGAACTATTACTCTGGGCACGACCGTTAGCTACCATAATTGTGTTGGCGACGGAATGGTATAGCTTACAGTACACTTGAATGTGAGACATTAAACTCTTCCTACTTCAAAACAAAGCAACGGATAATTTTACGGTTATTACGGTTATTTTTAACCTCTCATATCATATTGCCACAAATCTCCTTATCGTCATGACATCATAAGGTTATCTGTAACTGTATGGAATTCTAAGGGTCGC
>KN883291.1:51118-61570 GCA_000934455.1 Apostichopus parvimensis | reverse complement strand
ATAGAATTAAGTTTGAAGAAAACTTTTACAATTCTCATATAAGTTTCATATCATGAAGTGACAGACGTTCTGGTCAACCAGTGCCACCTCAGTAAGACGGAGGGTGGTGAAAGGAGTTTCAAAGGCATAGTAAATCACATAGTTTAAGTTCCAGGCAGCGCCTATTGCAACACTACGGGAACACTAAGAGACTACGTAGTTCTGTGTACAAGCCCTCGAGCAGTCGAGGAATCAGAATATCGAACTTAATGAGAAAGATGGGAGGTGGGGGGGGGGGGGGGGGGGGATTGGAGGGCGTTGGTATAGTGAAGGGCATGGGATGAAGGGGGAATGAAGGGGATGGCTAATGATGGGGTAGGGGAGGAGATTGTTGTGGAATTTGAAGGGTTTGGGTTAAGAAGAGGTCGGGTAGTGAAGGGGTCGGGGCTGATGGGACGGGGAGTGAGTGGGTGGGGAGTGAGGGGGCGGGGATTGATGGGGCGGGGAGGAGAGTAGATCGCATCCGCAAAACAGACGTTGCGTTTAGAGTGGAACTTTAAGCCACACAAATAAATGAAACCTATGAAAGCCTAATTCGTGTCAAAATCTGGGTAGAAGTTGTTCTTGCCATTGCAAAAATATTACACGTCTAAATTTATTGTGCAAATTTTGGACTCGCGTTTGATAATGGATTAATATCAACGTAACGCACGTGTTTGTGTATGTGTATATATGGATGTAGCGCGATGTGTTTTAAAGATGGCGTGTTTTCAGTACTGGAACACAACTAACCGGTGAAGGTGGATGGATGTCTAATACCTATAATAGGCTATACACTGTTCTTTTATACTTCGCCTCGTGACCTTACTTTCACAAGTGCATGGAATGTGAAGAACACTTTCACAATTAAATCACAAAGATTATGTAGTTATTAAAATAGAACAAAAAACATTCCTTTTAATTTTTTATAGCATGCTAAGGTGTAATGGTATATTCAATCCGGAGACATATTGAATATCAATTCATATATTTTTTATACGAGACTCCCAAAGTTCGTGTTTTGAACTAATTTGACTGACACATGTACTTTTGTAGAGATAAAAGCTGATGCCAAAAGGTGATCATTTTGTCGATCATTCCTTTCAGCATGATCCAACTCGAGCAAGTGCTTTTACCATCGATTAAAATATCAAGCAAGACGTAATGTTTTGATCTTAATTCGATAAAATGACGGTTGCCGACAGATTGTTTCGTCAAGAAAACTGTCTAATTAGGTCGAAAGTATCACGCAGTAAAGATGGCTAGGCCCTATAGCCCCAAGGTAGTATTTTCAAGCTGTAGGTGAGAGCCTAAAGTCCAGTCTTCAGAATCTGTCAAAGATGAAATAATCCTGACACCAATATCTTGTTTATCGATAGATAATATGAGGGGAAGAGCTGCTTGTGTTCATCGCTTTCCTCAAGCAGGGAGCTGTTTATAAAACATTCTCGCTGCTTTCAACCTTGTCCCCTTTGTGAGGTCACGCTACAGCTTGGTCTTCTTCAATTACACAATGTTATCGTTATATGAGCCAAGTCTATTGTTATTGTTTTGGTGGTTGATCTAAAATGCGGATAGCATTGTCAGGAACGCGCCACTTTTAAGATGTGGCATTTATTACATCATTATACGAGGTGTGCAATATTAGGCAACACGGATAAATTCTTTCATGTGATTTTTTTCTTACACCAGCATGCATGCTCATGTCAACTCTGTGTCAGCAATTAGGCCCACAGCAATTTGAATGTACATTAACGTAAAACACTGTAATTTTATTGGTGACTATGTTATACAAAAGTATAGTACATTCAATGCATATTATTATGTACACATAACATAACTTATCAGGAAGGTATAGGGCACTGCAGTATATTTCTTGCATTCATTATAAGTCACATGTACCTGCCGCCAGGGGGCGGCAGAGCAGGGGGCGGCAGAGCAGGGGGCGGCGGAGCATGGGGGCGGCGGAGCAGGGGCGGCGGAGCAGGGGCGGCGGAGCAGGGGGCGGGCAGCCTACCGTCCCTCAGTATTGTGGAAACCGTTAAAAAGAGCCCCTTTTCATAAATTAGAAGTACCACATTTCTTTTTTAAATACATTTCTTTGGCAAGTTAAAGGTGCCCTTTCGTTATGAAACATCGATCCATTTTGTTAAAACATTAACAACAAAAAATTAATTGAAAGAATTGCCCTTTTGTTGAAAAAAAACATGTAAAATTGAAGTTTGTTCTTACGAAATGCACCCAACAGAGGATTCATTTTGGCTTAAAAAATTGGTTTTGATCCCCAAAATGAAATTCACATATCTATCTGCCTTGGCTCCGAATTTGTGACTTTACCCCTCCCACCACTTCACCCCCCCCCCCCTTCCCAGATTGAACCCACTCTACCACCCTGCTTGTTGCTTCAGTAATGGATCATTCATGTCTTAATCATTCATGTCTTTGTTATCTGTAAGATATTGAATGTTCTAGCCATGTATAAGTTGGCCAACGTGGGGTAACTATTCAAATGCAACTAAACATACCTGGGCAACATTTTCTGAATCTCCGCAAAATAGTCCTCTGCAGATTATGCACACACACACAAAAAAAAAGCCATTAGTTTGTCAATGAAATTCATTTTTTATTCTGTCGTACAAGTTGATTTTACTTTATGCAATAACATTTTCCCTCCTACGTAATATTTGATTCTGCCATGGTAACGCGGGTTTTTAACCGCTTAAGGGGTGGCTGCATATTTATATTGTCATCTTTTAATGTACAGCTCGAGGCGGTCTTAACCTTTCTTTAAAATCAAACAATACAAACCCATCAATCAGAGGCTTAGAGGAAAACGTATTATTGTTATTATTCTCATATTTTTGGGCATATTTGTTTCTATCTTAAAAAATCAAACCGGGTTCATTTTCCAAAATATGGAGAGCAAAATGACGTGTTAATTGATTAGAGAGGAATGGAGAGAAAGAAGAGTAGAGAAAGAGGTGGAAGTAGACAGGGAGAAGGTGGAGAAAGAGAGAGAGAGGGAGGGGGAGGGGGAGTGGAGAGAGCGAGGGAGGCAGTGGCGTAACGATGAGCCTGGGGGCCCCGGCTCCTGACCCAAAGGGGCCCCCTATCAGGAGGTCCAAGCAAGCGCGTCCGCAGAAATGTTGAGAAAGGTGGGGGGGGGGGATCAGTAGGTCATGTAGGTGAAACACACTACTTCATACTATCTAAGCGGAGCGCCACCATCAGTTGGCGCGGAGCGTAGCACGACTTTTATTGCCAAAAAATACTCCAAGATCGTCGGAAAAGACACTTCCCGGGCATTTCAGGTTGCATTTACACATCGGTTATTTTGAGATCTCTTGTCTTAGGATTTTGACTTCAATAATTTCAGTAATGCATCAGAATAGCGGGGGGGGGGGGCTTTTGGTCGGGGCCCCCGGCTCAGCATGGTCCGAGCCAATAGGAGTTACGCTACTGGGGGGGGGTGGGTGGAGAGATAGGGAGGGGGTGACTGGGAGAGATTTTCTCCAACTACTTTCTACATCAGTTGTAAAGATGCTCGTTTGAGTCTTAAATGGGCCTTGTTCCGTAAATCAGTAAGTCGTACATAACCCGATACCAATAGAGACATATTCTAGAATGTTGTTGCTATGCAAGATAAGATGTCTGATGGTTTTCTGAAAGTCAAATCTTCACTCAGCGTCCCGAGGGCGAAAACTTTACTGTTTTTAGGAAAATAGCATAGTCTGTATGTTTATGTTGCCAAGTCATTGTAGAAGTTGAAGATCAAGACGACTGATTTGGTTAGTCGAGATGTGAAAAAAGAGGGGTGTTTTGGACTATACAAATGTACTTTTCTTTTCATCAAGTGCATAAGAGACAATAATAAAAACGTGAACTTTTTTTCTGTTCAGGTCTACTGGAGTTCATTGCAGGTTGTATACTGTGAGAGCTGTGATATAATGTTGACTTTTGACACACGTAGGCCCTACGTGTCGTCTATATATGTTATAGTGCACCTAAAACTGAAATAGACTTCACGACACGATTCTCCTCGGCAGGATTTCAAAAGTTAACACTCTTGATGATCTTAACCCCCCCCCCCAGCAGCCCCTATCACCCCCCCCCTTGAGAATATGACTTAATTTATTGGTTCTCGCGATTTCAAATGAAACAAAACAATTTATTTTTACCTCTCAGTGTTGAAGGTCCTCCAAGTTAATACACATTAGATTGTTCGCTGTTAACACTGACTTGTTATATAATCTCGCTAAACTAAACTAATGTATATCACGTGATACTTGTCTGTGAGCTAACGCATGTCAGCTCACGTGTTATGTTTGATAAGAACAACAACTGGGAGTACTTCAAATATTAAATGTCCCTCAAAGGATTGGCAAAAATTGGAATGCAGTGTCATAAAATAGAAAGTTTTAATTCTGATTTGGAGGGAAAATATTTTAATTTTTGTACAAGGCCGTCGAGAACTTAGGCGGTCAGAACTCAGGAACAGATCAGTTGTCACTCTAATTATGCCTCTTTTATAAACTTTTAAACCAACAAGATTCCAATGGATTGAAATCACACTATAGAAAAACATTTGTAAGCCTTGAGGATGGTAGATTTGGAAGGAAGAGGTAGTAGGTGTTATGTGGGGGCGTAGTACTAAAATGTTACCAACTGTTGTATAGGCTAGGTAGATTAAGTGCATAAGTAGAGTTGAGACAGGTAAGTATCGTCGTTCGTAAATCCCCAAACCAGTAAGTTTTGTGGATTATGCCTCTTTTATAGATTCATAGTACATTTTTAGGCGTATAGGAAGAAATTTTCCTGAAAATGAGAATGCAGAATTTACGGCCTGTTCCTTTACCTCCTCGCCATTCCCCCCCCCCCCTCAACCCTCCCTCCCATAACCTCTCGCCAGACCTGCCTCTCTATAGCTTACTGGCATGCTGATCAGTTCTAAGCTTCACAAAAATTATTTGGGAATTTCCGATTTCTGAGAGGTATAGTTACGGCATGGGAGTTTGTTATGGCACCATTAAAGAAAACCATTAAACTTGAACGGTCACTGCATGCCAAATTGTCTGTTTCGGTTTTATATTCGCTTTCATTACACTTTATGAGTTTATATTTTGAATCCAAATGGTTAAAGGAACTATGCACAATCGACGAAGGTGGGTTTTGGAATAGATAAACGAAAGTGAAATCATTTATCCGGTAATGAAAGGAATATAACTTATTCAAAAAATAAAGTGACAGGCAAATAACGTCACCTTTCCGGTGTCATCGATTTAATCTACTCTTTTATTTTGAACATGAAGACTGTCAAAGGAAGGAGTTTATAAGAAAACAAATAGCTATGCTAGGGTCAAATCTATTCACGGAAGAAATAGAAGGAACATCACAGTGTGATGACTAAACACACATTGCACCCAACTAACCTTTTGGAGGAGATGTCAAAAAAAGGTGCAAAACAGTGTAAACTGAAAAATTACCTGTGGTAGATTAACTAAACGACTGCATTTAGTCTATACACTGACGGCATCCGTTCATATTATTCATCGATATATTTATGTAATTTGATAAGATATATAACATACTGTACTCCTAGGTTACCCATACATGCATATCAGAGTTATTTCAGATACAACGGGCCTATACTCTCGTACTCAAGCGTATATTGAATGTGTAATTTATCTTGTCTCCTCCCTCCTGAACTGAAGCAGGAATACGACATTACCATTTTCCACACTTGGTATTAAAAAGTCGTAAAGTTTGGAAAATTGAAATTTTCACGATAAGTTTTACATGGTTATAGGCTTAGTGCATATTGTCAAAACGTGCATTTACAATGATTGTTTTACGATGATTTCGCAATTTGTTCAAGTATAATCAATGCAATGTCTCTCTTACGCGTCCGTATCTATATGGCATGTACGTATTGCGTCAACTCGCATGAGAACATTTTCAACTTTGATTTTGGTTCGGTTTGTTTGATTTCTTTTGTGATTTCTTGCCCAACGTAACATGGATGTACGCAAACTTCTTGTGTGACAGCTTGACTGATAAACAATTTAACTCGAGAAACAATGTGGTTGCACCATGATAATTCGCATTTATTATCCACCTTAAAGTAATGAGTACAAGCAAGGTATGAGACGTCAAAGTCAAAAAATCTTGTAAACATGATAACTTGACAAATACAATAGCGTGGATAAACTTCATAATTGACATATCAATTCACCTTAGTAAGGACATGAACAATTTTGTTTGTCTTAGACTTAGAGGTACAAAAGTCACTTGAAATCAAACAGAGGGCAAAGTCTTTTAAACAGGACAACACCACAGTAAATAATGGGATGAACTGCACACATGTAATGTAGATTTACCTTAGTTGAGGGAGGTAATTGTTGTATGGAGGTAACAATGGGTCAAAATGTCTCACAGACATCGCACTAGCTATACGCCCCCCCCCCCCCGATTATTCAAACCTCTGGTCTCACCTTGCTTCAGGCTGCCCTCAAGTTCTTGTACTATTCAGTTCCCTGTGGACACTTTGATTTCCTCACTTCTGTTCCATATTTCTTTTCTCACCAATTTTACTGCTTTATTATTTGAAAACAGGAAGGCGTTTCTTAGTGTGACGAATCTTTAAACAACTTGAGTTATTTTAAACTTTTCTTTACAAAGTTGACCATAGATTAAGCTATACATGCACTCGGAAATCATTTACTTGAGTTGAGGAAGTACAATCCCCACATTAAACACAAACCATAACAATGACAAGCCTTCTATCTTATTTTTATTAGGGACTTCTACTTGACCTACAAGAAAAGGACTTTACTTCCCCTGCATGAGCCTGCAGGAAAGACTTTTCGTCTCCCCCCCCCCCATTCTTTCTTCAGCAATACTTGGCAGTGGATATATAATTATATATATATATATATCTATATATATATTAGTGTGTGTGTTAGCATCCATTTTACTGAAAAATCTATTGGAAGCTCATTTAGTTACAATTGTCCAAATTATTATCAGCATTTTCAAAGAAATAAGAATAGAAAAGAAACCTTTCACATACAGGGGCTACAGAGGAATTAAGGAACTTGCAAGACAATGAGCATTTATTTAGATGTAGATATATCTTCCGCCATGTAACATGACGTCACCTTTCTAAACCAATAGGGATGCTTGGTATTGTCTTTCAGTGATTGTATTGGCCAATTGTCAAATATCGTCATTTATGCTTCTTGCATGTGTGTTAAAAAGCATTTACATCAATTGAAAATGGTTTCAAGCATTTCAGATATTGTTTGCTTGAATGTTAAGGGTCCGGCTTCAGTATGCGATTGGTAAGAGAGAGAGATAGAGGTGGGGAGGGGTTGGGGGGGGGGTAAAATAATAACACCTGGACCATTGAAAATTGATAAATTGATAAACCTGAAGAATATTAAGAGCGATCGTGAGTCTCAAGTCGTTACATTTTGAGTGAAGGTTTGAGACTAGAATCATGATAAACCTGAAATATTGTGTATTTTTTTAACGCTTTATGTATTTTAAGTCGTGGTAGTTTAGTATTACGATCAGGTTATCCTTGCCTTCAAATGCTCATTCCTTTCCAAGTTTATTCACACTTCGTTCAAAGACCACATGGTCGCTTATCAACCGTGATATTAGTTTCGGAAATTAAAAAATATGACGGTGTGTACCGACAATGTTAAACTTAATGAACTCTACCCCTAATTTTCCTTCTTGCCCCGCAGCGCCATCTTGGTCCAGTAATTGGAATGCGGTTTGACCCTGTGACTTTACCCCTGGGGGAGATGGGATCCACATGATGAATTTTAATTCTATATTTTTTATTTTGGACTGGTGTTGCAAAAAAAAAAAAAATGTTGTGGGAGTTTTTTGGGACCGACAGACTGTAACGTTACTATATACGTGTATTATAAGGATACTATCATGGTATTTGGGTATAAACGCCATCAATATTATCTTATGTTACAGCACTTATATTGAGAAACCTGGGTTCACCGGACATATTCGGGACCGGGCTTTGTACGGAAAAACAAAATAAAACACCCGGATTATACAGAGTCTATTTATTAGTGGCATTCTGTATACCGTGTGCATATGTATGTGTGTTTGTTTGTGTGTGTATCAGTGTTACACCCTATAGCCTCGAAATATGTTATCACAGGAAGGACAATGTTGACAAATGTCATACTTGGTATACGTGGCTTACATGTTATAAGTGTAATGGTAACCTGGGTGACATGACTTGTAACAAGACGATTTGTTTTTGTGATAAGTCAAAAGTCATTTAAGGTCAATGTAGGTCATTATCAGATGACCTTGAAAACCAAGGAGAGGATCCTTCATAAATGAATTTGGAATTTTCACTTTTTTAGCATTCAAATTGTAGATTTTGTAGTCAATCTGTTTTATCGCTTTACTCTTCACCAGTGCTTTTAATCGTTTTGCGATCTCATATGCCTGTATATATCTGTAAATGGTATATGTATTTACTGTTTTATGTATTTACTGTTTTATGTCATTGTATATTCTAGATTGTTTGTAAAGCGCACAGATGCATCGTGCGTAGTGCGCTATATAAGATTTTATTTACATTACATATAGGCCCACTTGGAAAACTTGGAATTAATGGACACAAGGTCGCTCATGTTTTGGTTCGCACCATAAGGGCAACAGAAAATAAATTTCTTTCTTTCGATTGCGACAGCTTTTCTCCATTAAACCCACCTGGTCAGAGTGCATTTAGAGAATAAGAAACATTGAATCTGCTTCGGAAGTTTGTTTTCCGAAATTCATCAGCAAACACGTATAGAGACTTTAACAACCATCAGATCGCAAATTTTTGTCAGTGAGTCGGGTTTCATCTGACGTCAGCAGAGGTCAAATTGTGAAACCTTATATAGCGCTACTTGTCGGAAAAGTGTAGTGGACAAAGTTTGCATTTGCAAGGTGAAGTGCATTTAACTGGTGTTTAACATGTCCACACTTAGCTACAAGAGGGATAAATTGCACTGATATGGAGTTTTTATAAGTACCAAATGTTTTTAAATGGTGTTAAGAAATTAAGCTTTTCTAATACGACGAAAGCCAATGGGAGGGTAGTCCCTTAAGTTTTACGGAGGGGTGGGGGGGGGAGGGGAGAAGGAGGTGGGAGGGCAATACCCAGATACCTCCCAGCAAAGTAGGTTCTCAGCTAAGCAAGGTCTCCGAAGACTCAAAATTCGCAGAATAGACTAAAATGTTTTCATAGGAATATTTGGAGTTATTATTTGACAACCCTGAATGTCTGTGTAATATCGACATAGTCTGGAAACGGATAACGGTCCACGGATTGGAGTAAAATGTCACGTTTTCTGGACATTTGGAAAATTGTAATAAACATAAGTTCTCCATGACTAGGTATGTATATACCCAAGGGCGTTGACCCAGTCGTGCAAACCGCCCGAGTGAAATTCAATTACATTCTAATCGTCAATATAGATCAGTTTGAAAAACGAAAAGAGGTATACACGGCGGCGTGAACGAAAATGACGGAATGTCATAGAATAACCATTATAAACTCAACTCTCAATTCTTGAATTTTCTTGGAGTTCTTACAAAAGTTGTGCTTTCAAATAAATTGTATCGCTAGGTTCAAATAATTGGAGAAACTTTTACACTCTTTTACAGGACATATAAGGACATGTTTGATAAGAATATTGTCCTAAAGTGTCATCCATAGAGGGTCTGACGTCATCATCTAGGGGAGAAGTGATTCCATGAGCGTACGATACTCAATGACGCGAACAGGATTTCCACTAATTGGGAGATAGGGGGGGGGGAGGGGGAGGGGGTATTGGTAGTAGGTAATGGCTAGTGAACATATACAGTAATTGAGTATCTTCAATCAACGCACACAAATATTTATGGTCTAAGCTACAATGGAGGAATAGACAGATACATATACATTGCGATGGCGGTGTCTGTATCATTTACATAGTTATACATGGATAATGTCCATAAGCCTATACGTTATTTATACACTGTATTACGTTAAAATACATGTATCACTTGAGTATTTGTGATCACGTTGCTTCAAACTTCAGTCTTAATGATATTGACGGAACGAAACGATTATGGTAATGAAGTAAATAAATCTTTGCAATCTCTGTGCAAATAAATTAATATGTTGTAAAAATGTTAATGAGGTCTAAACTTCAAAATATTTATAGCCTGTATATATTTATATATGTCTGTGTGTATTATTAAGTCTACATATATAGTCATATAATTACAAAGAGCAGAACATAAAATTCTAGTTAAGTTTTCCTATGTCTGGAAAACTCCAACGACCCACCGAAAATGTTTCACGACAGACCTTTTGGGGTTGGGCCCCATAGTTCTTGGCCCATAATTCTAAGCGATACGTCC
>KN883291.1:27065-39501 GCA_000934455.1 Apostichopus parvimensis | reverse complement strand
TGTAATCACTTTGGTAAATTTCAGGTGAAACCAACTTCCTGTAGACCTATATATCTTTCCACCATGCATCCTTAGCTAGGCTTACGGGGAATTCCCCATACCTCCCTGGCACACAGCCAGTAATGACATCATACACGTACAAACAGATTTGATATGTTTTTCCTTGAATCCAATGTTTGTAATGAAAATCTGATTTAATTTATTGATATCACAAAATCATATTTTATCATAGCAAGACATCTCGGAAGTGATTTTTCCCTCCCACTGGTTATTTCTATGTGTGAGGTACATTAAACTTTATATATTGATTCACGTTTTCCAAACTCATTGTTATCGACACCCACGCACTATGATTCATACTTCGGGTAACCGGTAAATTCGGTGTCGATTAACCGGCGGTGTACTTGCACGTTTGACCTTAGCTGTATACGATTACCGTCATCGTCACTTTGAGTTTGTTTCAGTTTCGGTTTTATTCTCTTTACATTTTCATAGAGATGTTAGAGACTGATGACTTTGACAAATGATACAACAAAAAACAAAACAGAATTGATGATGGTATTGTTATACAACTTAGTAAGGAAAAATAAGAACAAAAGAAGAGAAAATTAATTAAACTAGAAAAATAGAGCAGGGCGTCTTCGATATACCACTCCCATGCACCAATAAATAAAGGTTTCCTTCTATATTGATAGTAAAATCAATTTAATCTTTAAAATTACAAAGTACAATTTTGATCTATTTCGTAAAAAAAGCCATTACAGGTAGTCATATAAAGTTTGATCGCTTGTGATCATATTATAATAAAGATACTGAGTATATACTGCAGTGTATAGTATATAACACTGCTGTAGTCTAGCGACCATGGTTTTAAGGAATAATACAGTTGCTTTGATGGAAGATAGTCAAGGTCATCTCCGCTACTGAATATGCTTTAAAACGAAATAATGGTTACTTATGTTCAATCTATGTGTTTTTAATACACCTTCAATGCATGTTGCTTCTTCATCGAGGAATTTATATTTCTATTACTCGACCACGTCCCCAACTCCTCCGCCACACCACTCACTCCCGTATCCCCTCCCCCTCCTCTCACCCTTCTCTTCCCCCTCATTCCGTCCGCCACACCACTCACTCCCGTATCCCCTCCCCCTCCTCTCACCCTTCTCTTCCCCCTCATTCCGTCCCCCTTCCATCCATCTTCCTATCACTTACTCTTTCTTTTCGTCGACCACTTCTCCACACCACTCATTCCCGTTCCTCCTACTCCCCTTTCTCTTCCCCTCCTCCCCATCCGTCCCCTTTCATCCATTCCCTTCTCTTTGCCTCACTTTACGTTCCTCATCCCCCCCCCCTCACCGCCTCTACCCTACTCCCCTCCCCCATATCTTCCATAGAGGATTCCAGGAGGCTGCTTTGGACAACAATTTAGCACTTTTTATTTTATTTTATGATCTGACACTAACATTTGAAAAGGCAAAACTAGATTACCTTGAGCTTACGCTCTACGTCCTAAATGGGAGGACCGCTCTACCCCCCCCAGTCCCACCCGTCACCCTTCACTCTTAAGAACTTGAGAATACTTATCTAACCATAGTACTGATGAGCCTCCTTTTATTTCTTCCTTTGTCACAGCGAAATGTTGTCATGATGACGTAGACTATGACGTAGGTACAACGCTACGCGTTAATTGCAATACTTGGTAAGTTATATTTTATTAATTTCTATTATTTTTTGGGTGAGTTTGTTCTTTTACACTATTCAGTTATACACACATAGGGATTGATAACTTCTTCCAAACGAATTACAAGAAAGTGCATATATTGCTGATATTACTGCAACACTTGGTAATTTCCATCATGACACAAGTAGACAATACAAACGGAGCATTGTGCATTCGTGTCAAGGTACATAGTTACAATTGTCCCTATAAAGTATAAACCCTTACAACCTAAGGTCCACTTTGCCCCCATTTTCCTTGTGATTTTCCCCCCATGAAGCTGTGCACAATAACAATGTTTAACTCACAACTTCACGTTATATTTTTGGTACAAATATTCTGTTCCTCCAGCTAGTGAGACAAATTGACCCACTCCTCTCTCTCTCTCTCCCCTCCCATCCCTCCCTCCCACCCTCCCCTCTCCATCTCCATCTCCTTGTGAAAATTATCTTGCAACCTTTTGGCCTATTTGTACGTAATTTGAAAAACCATTATTTATAAATCTTCCTTGGATTGTTTCACTATTTCACCCTATTTTCATTAGCTTACAAATTAATGGTTGTAGTTCTGTTTACATGATTTAACATACACTATTAATTAACTACACGAACTATTCCGCCATATGGCTTGTGTTATTAAGTTTATGTACACGTTATATAGTAACTACCTCGTTAAAGTTTTCCACTCCTTTGCATACGGTGAGCATACATCGCACATCTATTAGACCACTGCAATTTATTTGCGCATTAGTCTTTTTATCGATTGACAAATTTATATATCCTTTGGAACAGCTCTAGGGCAAACTTTTGCCTAAAGAGGGCGCCATGCTATATTTTGTTGTCAGACAACATGTAGATGCACTTTCGTTCTTGTTGTCCAAATTTGTTAATGATTTTAACCAACTCAATCCGAGAATGACCTCAACATTAGACTCGAAATTGATATAATTTAAAGCATTTTTCTTTCATTATTCATATACAATGCCCTCAATTTAGAGGATAAGTAACAGGTTTGTCCGATTGGGGGTGGGGGAAGGGGGCACCTTTGTCACCCAGACAAATGCTTCTATAAGCTATACTGCAATACACGTGCAAAGAAATAAACAGGAAACCAATGTAAAGTTTTCTGCATTATTTGAATGAAAGTTGCCTATACAGTCAAGCTATAGTATCGCATATTATCTAGCCAAACTAGCGAACGTCAATAGCTGCAAAAGAGTACAGTTTTTCAGCATCATAATACAGTTACAATGTATTCCTTTCTCCCTACAAAAATTCATGCTACAAACTAATTTTCTTTTAATATGGTTTGTCTCTACCTCCTTTTCAGTACTTGCAGAGAAGTTCTCTATGGTTTTGCAACATTTCATTGCACTCAGACAAGATGTTTGGTCAGGGAGGAAATAATTGAAAGAATCAACGACGATCCAGCAATTGGGTATATATAACTATCGGCATTTGCTTACTTTGTTTCGTTTAGTTTTCGTTTAGTTTCGTTTGATTATTTTGTTTTGTTTTTGTTGATGTGACCGTCTGTCGTTTACATACTTTATTTCTTTATTTATGAAATACGATTCAACGGAATCTGGCCGTATTTTTTTTATATTAAATATTGTCTTTGTATATATGTGACCGTGTGTCATTACATATATACATATTTCGATGAACGGAATCGTATTATAATTTTTTAACCATATATTTCTTAAATCAATACAGTTATAAAAGGACACTTCTTTGACTTGATAAATTAGAAAGTTTTGCAACGATTTCATAAATGACTTAAAAAGAGAAATAAACCCAACAATAACATGAGACTGTGTGATAGAGAAACATATGGAGCTCAATTTCCTCAATTAGACAAGACAGTGGTATATATCTATAGGATATTTGCACAGTTTACCGCTCCTTCCCACACAACTTGGAGACCTTAGCTATGGTCAAGATACTACATAGTCGAGCCACACGAAACCCATCGATGTGAGAATGATTGCAAGAGGCGGGAGGGGGTAATCATGCCCCCCACCTTCCTTTGTCGGTGATGTGTATAGTCTTTTGATCTTTACGTTAGGTTGACACGCCTATACCCATTATTTGCCACATTTGAATACTTTTTAGGGGTGGATGCAGGGTTTTGTGAAGGAGTGGAGGGGTCATGTATGGGGTATGAGATAATATATACTTCATAACAAAAATTATGGAGTTGAAGAGGATTTGTAATTCCTCCCACCCCTTGGATGTCTGCCTGTATATAATCACAGGTTATTCAAATTTCAAAACGCGTACTCCCTCACCTCATATAACCTATGCATTACCGTATTTACCTCGCTCTAGCATCTGGCAATTCGTGTATGGTCATCTCCCTTCAGTAATTGCCATTCTCTGGTACAGCATCGCTACTATATCGCTCTTGATGATTCTGCGCGCTATATATATATACACAAACAATAAAGTTAAAGGCATTGAAGACTCGCCCCAAACCGTGTGCGGCCAACTGAAAAAGTTGACTTTCTGTTGCTTGCAAGTGACGTTTTGTTCGAGTCGCTACAAAATGCAGGCAGTAATGAAAGGTGATACCTTAATTTTTATCTTTAGCTGGACCCGAGATGTCCGTCGCTGTATCGTTTGTATACTGTGCTGTGGGTATTGACCGCAGCTGTATGCACAGACTGTACACTAGTGTCTAATTACCGACGGTAGCAAGCTGTGTGTGTATTTTCTGGGATCGATGGTGGTGTTTAATACTTCTGTTACACCTCATTCGAAACTAGGTCAAATTACCGGCATTAGACGTTTCTTTTTGCGCGAGTCTTCACACCCTTTAACACAAGTTATATGATTATTTTAACGTCAGCTAAGATATGTAACTGATAAATAAAATAGGCAACATTCTTTATGCTTAATGTTCCAAATATCCCGTCTTTTTCTCCCTCAAGTTGGAAAGCGGATGAAGGAAGTATGTTCATTGGAATGCCTCGATCAAAAGGTTTCGGTCAACGTCTAGGCACGATGAAGCCACGCCCCGAAGTAATGGCGATGAGCGAAATATCATCAGATGCAGCCATTATGGATATACCGAAACATTTTGACGCTCGGGAACATTGGCCAGGGCTAATAGGGGATATACAGGACCAAGGCGACTGTGCAAGTTCCTGGGCGGTCACTACCTCAGGTATGATGTTAACTCAAGGATGTTTAAGTTTGTACAATACCTCAAAAATCAAACTGCCTTTGACGCTATATTTTCCCCGACAGAAATACCACTTTTTGCTGCACCACTTGGCTAACCTAAGGCTAACCTAAATCGGCTTATACTTAATGTCAAACATCAACACAGCTGTGAATGTTAGATATATGATACAGGAGGGGGCGTACATTGTCATTAATGATATACCCTCATATACGCGTGGTTGTCACATCATTTTTAATACCACTTTTGTTGCACCACTTGGACCCCAAAGCTAACCTAAATCGGCTTATACTTGATGTCAAACATCAACACATGAATGTTATACCCGTGACAAGTGCACGGGAGACAATTGCTGGTAAATCACGAAACTATACTATCAAAATAGTGGTGTATAAGAAAATATCGGTAAGAAAATATTTAAGGCATGCCAGCGAGCAAATCGTGCGGACATTTCCAACTATGTACCTTGTTTTGATCAAAAACACATGTTTGCATGTAACTTTTAGTTAAAATCAAGAGAGAGAAAGATAGATCCCTTGCCCGGGTCCCCTCCTTGGATTCTACCATGTTCACGTTTCAGTGACGAACATCTTTGTACTGGTATCAATGCATTTAATAATCTGTCCTCACTTATCGAAATGTGTTTAAAGTCTATAACGAAATAAGTTGTCTCTTTTCAGCCGTTGCATCGGACAGATTTTCGATACAGTCAAATGGTACCATGAACATGACACTATCTATGCAACACTTGGTATCCTGTAATCAGAAAGGTCAACAGGGGTGTTACGGGGGCCATCTGGATAGAGCCTGGTGGTTCTTGAGGAAAAGAGGGTAAGAAAAGAAAAATTTCATAATATTGAAAATAACGCCAGGACGAGGTGGGTCTTTTTGTATGTTAACAATATATCTTCAGAATATTTAAGCAGGACGTTACATTTAATTCTCATTAACTATGGTACAAGGTGACAATTTCATCTCAGAAATTACTTAAACAGAATTTCTGGTGACAAACAATTTGAAAACTTATAAATTAAACAAATATGAAAGATATTCCACACTCCTGTGGATAAAATGACTGACACATTATCAAAAAAACCCCCAAAAAACAAATCCATTGAAGTGCCTTGATGACATCATTCATTCGACTGTTTGCCAGATGCATTTTATAACATATCACAGAAATTGAAAAATTCGTATCTATGTGATACAAAATGCTACGAGGATGTGGTTTTCGTCTACAGATTTGGAATATTTTCAGCAATTTTGCTAAGCGATCAATGTCAGCCACCAGACGTCCGGCTATCATTGAATTGTTTTGTATGCTGAACGGTGTTTGATATTTCCTAGCGCCATTCTGCAGAGGTACATTTTCTAATAAATTCAGACCAGAATATGACATAGTATAAGGTCAAGTGTATAGGTAATACATTCCTTTTTTAATGCCAAAATTATATTTCACAGAAGGAAACAAGAAATCAGATCGTTTAAGAAATAATTTTAATGTTCAATTAATAAATAAGAGTTATATTCGATATGTTACAGGGTCGTAACAGGACAATGTTACCCGTATAAGAGTGGGATGTCCCTAGACATGAGTATGAAGAAAGGTAGTTGCTACGTACCCGGGAAGTTTGCACCGGCCATTTGCCCTGACCCAGTTACGTACAGCGAAAGGTACAAGACCTCACCGCCCTACAGAATCGCAGAATACGTGAGTTTTCCAATCGAACATACATGTAGAAGGAGGTAAGGGTTGTCAGGGGCAAAGCAAGGCTGCGAAAGATGTCCAACTGATAGGCGAAAGGGAACAAAAATCAGGTTTGCGGGGAGGGGGGGGGGGGCGAGTCATTGCTGACGCGTTGGGCTCATAATGGAGTCACATCACATATCACACATAAAGGTTCAAATGAGAAAGCTATTGTAACCTTGAGCTTCTCATGTTTTGCATACATGAAGGTGTTTCATATAACCTGTTGGTTTTCCATTTTCTTACAGCCAAGAGAAATTCAAGCTGAAATAATGAAGAACGGTCCTGTACAAGGTAATATGTGATCTTAATGAAGATGTCCTTATGGTGGATTGACTTTTGAAGGATATCATTATCATCAGTGCTTTATTTTTTATATTTTTTTAAACGTTTTACTAACCTTAATGACCTGTCGGTTTATACTGGTTTCGTCCGCCCTCGTATGTGTTATAGGCGGTGGGATTAGGGGAGGCGGTGGGATTAGGGGAGGCGGTGGGATTAGGGGAGGCGGTGGGATTAGGGGAGGCGGTGGGATTAGGGGGGCGATGGGAGGAGAGGCGGTTGGAGTTGGGGGGCGGTGGGAGTTGGGGAGGCGGTGGAAGCAGGGGTGGCGGTGCGGGAGAAGGTGAGGCGGTGGGATTAGGGGGCGGAGAGAGAAGGGGGAGACGCTGTGAGAAGGGGAGACCGTGGGAGGAGGGAGAGGCGGTGGGATTTTGGGTGGTGGAACAAGGGGAGGCGGCGGGAGAAGGGGCGGTGGGAGTAGGGGAGGCGGTGTGATAAGGGGAGGCGGTAGAACAAGGGGGAGGCGGTGGGAGAAGGTGGGAGATCGTTTCGATGTAAAGCTTGAGATTGAATAAACATCCTTCATTTTTGCATTTTTTTTTTGCTCACCAGCGGCCATTCATGTAAAGAGTGATTTCTTTGTATACAAATCTGGTGTTTACAAGTATACCGGACTCACCAATGATACTGATAATGTAGCCGGGGACGCTGTAGGATGGCATTCTTTGAGGATTCTTGGTTGGGGAGTCGACAAATCGAATCCTTCAAATCACCGCAAGTATTGGGTAAGTCTCGTACAGTATATGTCGTGTATGAACATTTACTTGTATAATGAATAAGTTTAGAGGTCACACTATATTTATTGTAGTGCGCATGCGCGCTACAATATTGGCATAACTTGCCAAGTGAACGATTCCTATAAACTGGACTCCAAGTTCCATATAGTCTCTGTACATTTGCAGTTTCAGAGGCTAGCTGCATAGCCAACTTATTATGAGCATGTCACGGTGCTTACAAGCGCTCTCGCTTTATAGGTACCTACATGACTATACTACATGACTATACTCCCTGGTGTAATAACACCATGTACAACCGAAAAGTTCTTTCTAATACTGGAAGCACTCCACGCGCACTACAATACTGCGTATATACAGGCAAATGCAGTTCTAGTTGGCATTTGCGTCCAGCTGTGCAGAGGTAAATCTGATGCCTTCTCTATATTTTATATGTAAAATAAGACAACACAAAACTAAACAACAACAACAGAGATACACCTACCACTATAGTCATTTGATGACATTGCTTTGGTGTGTTGGGTGTGTGCGCGAAGGCGGGCTTTATTTCTTTGTTTTTAATTCCAGATTTGGGGTTGAAATATTAACAAACGATTCTGTCATGTTTATGATTCTATAGAGAGGAAATACAAAACTCGAACAAGAGGGCAATCCACGGAGTTGCATATCTCATCACAAGCACACGCTGATTTCAAATTAACAAAGTTACCTGTGAAGGATGGTTCCATGTCAGTTCAATGCTTCCTCTTAGAGTTATACCAACAAGTTTGAAGAAAATCGGCCAAGCCGTTAGCAGTAGTTTTTGACACAAAGTTGGACACCCCCCCCCACACCCCGCCACACACACATACGGACACGTTTGAATCCTCCCTCAGTCATGGACTTCTGGTCACCCTGGGGTACCACACCACTTCGCTTCAAACATGCTTTAAACATATACACACTTGCCAACCTTGCTTATTATTTTTTTATCTTGTCACTAGTTATGCGCCAACTCCTGGGGTAAACACTGGGGTGAAGACGGCCTTGTGAAGATATCGAGAGGGGACAACGAGTGTGAGATAGAATCGTTTGTGGTAGGCGTCTGGGCCAAGGTTGACTCTGGTATGATGAACGGTAATGGTAACACCATTGGAAAACGAAGACGACGAAGAAAGCGGTGACGTCACTGAAGGGATCGTCTCGTATTGTGGAACCTTCATAACAAACGGTCTTTTCTAGCGAGATATAGTTAGTCCTGTTGCAAAGCTGCCGAAAGATATTAGTTAACAACACATTTCAGTTGTAGGATTATAGCAAAAGCAGAGGTCTGTTTGTTCATAAACTGATATAAAGCTAATTTTTGTCCTGTAATGTGCATGTTATATTATTATTTTTGTTTACTGCAGGATAGCAAGTATATTATGTTTAGCATCAATACTATAGACGAGGAAAATGTGATCACTGTTTTCGCATGCGCAGAGCTCGAGGAAGCGTTCTGATTCGCTAATGGCGAGGCTGGATTTGATGACGTCATAATGGGCTTAGACAGTGACCGAAAGATCCTGCGACAGAATATTTTTTGGAACGAAAAGGATGGGGGCCTCATTGTTCCATGAAAAACCCCAATAATATGCAATTTATACCAACACGAGTTATTGTTGTTTGTAGATATTTTTTAAGTAGAAGAGGCTCAGCTGTACTCATGGCATTTCATACAGAGGTAAATTTGTCTGAGTTTGTAACGTTTTCAATGTGTTCTCTTTTACGATCTAGTAGCAGTAGTAAGTTGAGTCTCGTCTATCCGACATGCTCAGTGATTAACCTCCGCCACGTATCACGATCTTGCGCAAGGTTTATTGTTTCCTCGAAATTGTTAATGTTAACATCCTTAAATTGCCACTTTATTTTTCCAAGCAAGGTAGTCACGGGCCTTCCTACTGGTTTAGCAGTATGTCTTAATGCATCTCTTATAGCAACCTTTGCTGGGGCGTCCTCATGGAGTCTTGCTACATGACCGAAACATCTCAATCTTCTATGTGCGACTATGGATGACCAAGGTGTTTGGTTGGTTTCATTGTAGAGCTCATCGATCTAGTTTGCTATAATTAACGTGCAACGGTGTATGTTGAACAGTCGCCTCTATATATGCAGTATCAGTTACAGTTACAATGAAAAAATCGTGCTGTAATAAATTTGGACGACTCTTAATTATAAGAATAGTGCCTTATGGGGTTAGGCAGGAATTTTTTTCCCTGACATAATGTGACTCAATCTGTGCATGGTTGTCAAATCAATTCAATAAATGCATAATCTGACCATCTTTACACCTAAATATGTTGTTCGGGTATAGATAAACCTAACGATGACTCCATTTCGCCACAGGATATTGGCATTCTACAACTCGTTTAGTCGTTAGGCTACTGGACGTCAGGTTATCCTTGCAATTGAAAATTCGCAGATCTTAATGACGAATGATAGCAGTCCTTACGATGTTATGTAAAGCAATGTAATGGTTTCATACGTTACACTATTACAGTACTCTTTGCCACACGTACTGCTTTGTATTGCTTCTACAAATGATGACGTCATCACAACGTTTCAACACAAACTTTTCTAGTGCAAAAAAAAAAAGAAAGAAAAAATCCACCAGTTTCCAATAAACCGTCACACAACGGTTGACATTTTCATGAAAGTGCCACCCATTCACGACTCGCCCCAAACCGCGTGCCGCGCTCGGAAAAAGTTAACTTTCCGTTGCTTGCAAATGACGTTTTCTTCTTGTCGCTACAAAATGCAGACAGTAATGAACGTGATACCTTGTTATCTTTTATCTAGACCTGAGATGTCCACGCTGCTATGTACACTGTGTTGTGGGTAATGACCGTAACTGTATGTATTGACTGTACACTACCGACGGTAGCAAGCTGTGTGTGTATTTTCTGGGATCGATGGTGGTATGTAACACTTCTGTTACACCTGTCATTCGAAACTAGGTCAGATTACCGGCATGAGACGTTTCTCTGTGCGGGAGTCTTCACACCCTTTAATACTGGTGAATGTATAACAATGTTTCAGCCTGAATAAGACTACACATTTATCTGACGTCATATGTGACGTAATAATTATTTTCGTGAACTAAATTGATTAATCAATGTACTTTATACTGTAAGGTAGAACTGGTGATGCACATAACGACACTGAGAGAATTATTTAATTTAGAGAATGTTTGCTACTCCCTAATATATATAATGTCAACGAACCTTTACTACACACTAGCTCAAAATTTACTGGTTCTTCTGAAAGATATATTACTTAAGTAATACCACAATGCAAAGAATGAAAAAAAAAAAACAATAACAAATACATAGAAATACTACATTTAAAGATTTTTTTTAAAGAAATTAATCCCAGATTAATTCTCAAAATGTGATAAAAGCAACAAATAATATAGAAGAACTGAATAGAAATAATGGACAATAATTTACAAAAAGACAAAAACAGACCAAAAACAAAGGCCAATTAAATAAGTTGAATTTGTGATACCAATTGTTATTAACAAAGTTTTAATGGAAAGAAAAGAATAATCTTCCATGTTCAAAAGAACATAAAAATCGATTGTTAGTTCAGATATATACAATATCCGTGTTACGCTTTCTGTGATACGTGTAATTTATGCACAATTCTCCTATCTATGTTATCAATAACTGACAGTATCAAGTAACTTTGACTTATAATGTTTATCAAGGAAGTTTCGGACTTTATATTGAGAAAGGAGGTTATACATGACGGTTGAGTAATATATAAAAATATATTTGAAAGTGGGAAAGGTTATTTTCTTGGTCTACACAGATGTGTGGATTGGGGGAGGGGATGTAGGGAAGGGGAGGGGATATAGGGAGGGGGAGGGGAGGGGTGTTACATCCTACAGTTCGATCACATAGTGTCTTTGTTTTTTATGGCGTACTTTTGATTTACAATCATTTCAACCGGGTATACTGCATATTTCTTGTTTCGAATGAAGGTTTTTTTTTTAAATTTCAACAAACTGCGATTCTATAGCTAACAAACAAGTAAGCACAATTCCGCTGTTTCATTATACCTTACTTTCAGCAAAAAGAGCATTTTTGTATATTTATACATCTCAATTGCACGAAAGCGAATTATTTTATTTTCGAATTTGCTCTGCTGTATAAATTTTATTTTTATTCAAAATATCTGACGTGATTCAATGTTTTCTGTTGACATCTTTCTTAGGTAAGTTAGTAATATGATTTTTAATTATTATCATGCGGCTTTTGCGTGACAAAATATCCGTTGTTAATTTGAGAAGACTAATAATGACTATATACACGCACACACATAACATACACGCGCACATACACATGAACGTGTTTCTTCATCCATACAGATACGTCCCATTAGTGGTTACATTTGCAATAATCGCCCATTCTATTATTTCCTATTTTAGTTGATTGTGGTAAATGTTTCGATGCTTCAATAGTCCCAGAACAATGTAGTTTTCAGCTGACCCATGCAGTCCAATTTTGTTACTTGACATTTTTAAAAAACTGATAATTTTCGAAATTTCCCAGTTGTTACTTACGGACAAGTGATTAATAGTTAGTAAGGAAAATTTTTCTCCGCGAAGGAATTTTGAGAATACATTCTATTATTTCTACTAACCTTCATTTGGTAAAGCCATCTTAGGGTGGGGAGGGGGGGGGG
>KN883290.1:182477-204152 GCA_000934455.1 Apostichopus parvimensis | reverse complement strand
GAAAATACACACACAGCTTGCTACCGTCGGTAATTAGACACTAGTGTACAGTCAGTACATACAGCTGCGGTCAATACCCACAGCACAGTGTGCAAACGATACGGCGATGGACATCTCAGGTCCAGCTAAAAATAACAAGGTATCACATTTTTTTTTTTTTTGTAGCGACACGAACAAAACGTCACTTGCAAGCAACAGAAAGTTAACTTTTTCGCGGTTTGGGGCAAGTCTTCAATGCCTTTAAGTGGTCTCCTTCAGTTGATTTTCGATCATTATTTTCAAGCTAAATTGGATACTAGAATTCCATTTTAACAATCTAGTTCACTAGTTTCCTTTCACATTATGCTTTTTTTGGGGGGGTTGAAAATTATGAAATTTTCCAAAATGGCATTTTTTTTTATATGTGACTAATACTAACAAACTGGGTGCATTTGGAACAGAAAGAAAAGGAGAGAAAAGGGGCTATTTCTACAAAATTGTTTGAATTCATTGATCAATTGGGTATTTGAATACTTGGTGAACATGGTGAACAATATTTTAGTAATTGCTTCATTCTCTGATACAAGCAGACCAAGAAAGCAAAGGGAAACTGACGATATATTTTACCAGGTTGTAGTATTAAAGTACTACATTTTTTTGGGCAATATATTCATTCATTTGTACTTCAGATTGAATATCTTCTGGTGGTGGGAACGGGTACCCGGGAATTTGGGGCACCGACCGAAAAAAGTCCGTCTCTACCTGGTCCTTAATTTCATCATTTAGTAAAATTCCCTCCTACTTTGATGTGTTTAAGTGTAAAATTTGCTGAAGATTTGTTGCTATCCCACTCAGGTAATCTGATCAACTGCGTTCGTTCACTATAACATGTGCACACTGTACTGTATAGCCTATTGCAATCTCTCCACATTGCGTACTTGCACGCTATCAATGCAATTCAAGACTTGACTTTTGTACTCTTGGGCAGCTCATAATTTTATCACCTCCAGTGTCGATTTTAAATGGAACGATCCCACTAAAAGATGAACAGAACTTTTCCATACTTGAAAGAATCAAGCACCACCTGACTGGTCTGTAATTACACACAGGGCGGTGATAAATTCATGCCAAATAATGTGAAGCATAACATGAATGACTTAATCACACACTAAGACAAATACACAGTCAGGCACATACACCCACATCAACACAGAAGATACTAAAAACTATAAAAACTGAGCACATGTGAATGGCCTTTTTCTTGAAGACATACCTTTCCTTGGAATTCAAACAGTTGGGCATGTGTCTTGCATACAGTGGTAATGCAACCATCTAACCAATGAACCTGTGTGTTGAGGAAAAGAATTTCAACATGCCAATGGTTAACAAAACAATAGTAATGCACACATACAGCATGTACATTTTGTACAGTGCTACTGTACCTCCACATGACAGGTTACACAGCATCCGCGCGTGTGTTTCACCCAAAATTTGAAACTGCCGTCATAGAAATATTAAGCTAACTACAATTGGAAAACATGGCTTTTACAAACATGTATTTAGTGTCCAAGACACCTCAATTGCCATTTTTATATTTTTTTCCTTCAATTTTTTTACCACCATCTACTTGTTTCTTCTTAAGTTTTTGTTGTTGTAACAGTGAAAAAGAGGAAGAAAAGTCTTGGCAATCCATTATATTCAATACTCAATACCGTTGATAAACTTTTTATCCATATAATAAGTATTTTCTGTTTAAAATCATTGTTCTGCACTTAAAACTATACATAATCCAACATGAGAGTTTATACTCTTCTTGTTGGTTGGAAAAGCTGAAACTATATATAATCTATTCTGATTTGCAAATTAATTTCGTTTTTAGGAGTGTAATACAAGAGCGCATAAGACCTGGAAGGTTGTTTTGGCCACTTATCTAACCATATTTCTTTGATAATCACGGTCATATACTATATAATTGAATAGCAGTGACACCAACAACCGCATATGTCCCTTTAAGCAAGGCTATCAGTCTTATCCCTATTCCCCCCCCCCCCTAAAAAAAATGTGGCTAAAACTAGAAACCGACTTGATTTCAAAGATAAATTAAGAACACACGACTCAATCCTAAGTGGCAAACAATGTGAAGTAACTATACCATGTTAGTGATACTTTGTTTAAATATAGCAGACGTTTCCAGTGATATAGTTGTATATGCGCCTACATTGCCTAGTGGTTAGGGTGTCCGCATATAAAGCGGGAGGCCCGGGTTCGAATCCCGGTGGAGGCTGGAATTTTTTGCACTGTTCTGGATTTTACAACTCATTACGATTTCAATTATATACGTACATAGATATATATATATCAGTACTTACTTTGAATACGCATTCATATCTTTTATCAGATTGTCTTATCTGTAATGAATCCATCTCTATTCGTCCAATGAGAACTGCAAAAGTAAAGGAAAACAGAAAACAGTGTGTGAACAAGACAATGAATGCTCAGTATAAAACAAACAACACTATCAGAAGGAAAAATTTATACACAATGGAGGAATTGAGAAAGACTGAAAGACACATATTAGCAGTGCTCTAATTTAGGACTGACTCTCATCGAAACACGGTGAGGAAAGCTAATTTTAGGTAACGCTGGTTATAGCTAGATAAAACAAAAGTTCTGTTAAATTTGATGACATCTGATGAACTGACAATGGAAACGATCCATCAGTGCATAAATAATCTGTGATCCTTCAACCATCGATCACTGCCCAATGCCGCTGTCCGCTGTTTTATCCACCGGAGGGAGAAACATTCGATAAAGTGCATCGTTTTCAAGCATTGTATGCTGAACTGTACTTTGTGCAACATCCCTGCACGTTATATGCTGCTTTAGAGCAACAAGATGTGACCTTTGTATGGACTCTAGGCAAACTTTAAACACGGCTATTTTATGTAAGTAAACCCCCTCGTGTAATCATAATAAACGGTCAGTGATGTAGAGTACTTGCTACCCATTCTCTCAGGAATCTAGAAATAACCACGGTTGACCACCTGCAGCGATAATGCTAGAGCAAAGAGAGGAGAAAACAGGTTGCATTAGGATCATATTATGCTATATTTACAGTAATTAATGCCTAAATGGTTGATGGATTTCATTGTTTGCCAGCGGATATCAAAATGCCATCGGCCATTTTGCTGACAGTGAAAATTAATGTTACTTTTGTATGAATTCAAGGAAAATGCAACTGGAAATTTGATTTTAACCAGCTAAGGTTTTTTTTTTAATGCAGTGGCATTATTTTCGCATAATGGTTAAAACTGTGAAATTCTAAGCCTGAATACTCTGCAACTATACACACTGATCTGTAATTAACAGTACCATCATCCAACATCTGCTGTACAGTATGATGTAGTATAGCAGATGTTAGAAAATTAGATTATCAGGTTCAACCATACATCTTTAAAACTTCCTTCAAATGATCCACACATCATCATCATCATTGACATCATACTTCACGGGAAAGACAAACATCCAAAACTCTCTAACATGTTTAATAATTCTGTGGCTGGTTTTATTGCATTTTCACAATACCCGTGAAGTAATACGACGAAAACGTTGTACAATACCACTTCTACTGTAACCCATAGGGTACGTATCTCAGATCCACCCTGTCGTCGTCGGGGGTAACATACA
Organism: Apostichopus parvimensis; assembly: GCA_000934455.1. NCBI lineage: Eukaryota > Metazoa > Echinodermata > Holothuroidea > Aspidochirotida > Stichopodidae > Apostichopus > Apostichopus parvimensis. Next base: position 200,486 of record KN883290.1, on the reverse strand, counting down.
GTGGGTTTGATTCATATCCTCCAGACACAACATTCAGTCGTCACCAATGTGTGACGTCGAGAAAGTACATGAATGTTCCTTACATAAATACATCAAATCCACAAGTACCACACTGAACCCGGTCTGGTACGCAGTAGCGCAGTCTTCTGCGTGACTGCGACGGCATGTTGGAATTAAATGATTAAGGGTAGGATGAAGTTTGTATGGCACTTGGCAGAGCGTCAGCTTTTGTAGTTTTTTTACACTCCGGGCAAGACTGAACGGTAATTTACAAATTCCATTGGTATTGTCAGTCTTGATTATAAATAACGAAATTTAATGTCTTCCCTTCGTAGCGTTACGAAATATCGGATTTAATGTAAATATTGTGAACGAGCTTAAAGTTGACTATATTGTCCCTATATTGTCAACATTGATCATAATTTATAATTGCACACAGAAGAAAGTTCATTCCATACAGTGCATTAATAAATGGAACAGCCAGTAACCTTTTACACGGTCTAGCTAAATTAACAAAACATGAAGCTTGCACTATATAATCCTACATCGCACAAAAAAATTGCAAATTAAGCATAATTACTTTACTACATTTTAAAGCCATGAATTTGTTTATTTAAGCAGTGGGTAGAGAAATGTATTATGGAGCTAATAAACATACAGTATGATTTGTGTTAGTATCAAACAGGCAGTAAACAACATTCCAACTTAATCGATAAATAAATAACATTCTGAAGAATAACATCAATCCAAACTTCTTGCTTTCTTTTCTGATTCTGCAAGATTTGAAGATGCTTGCTGTAAGGATCAATAAATCCATATCACAATCACAATCACTGCACTGTACTCCTGTTATCATGTTAGGCTTGATGAATCTAAATACTGTGTTCACTATTGTCCAGCACATTAATATTACTTCACGATAGTACAAGAGATTAACCTACATCATGCTACCACAGCAGACATACATACATCTACTGTAGATCTTTCAATAAAATGTCATTTTGAAGGACCTGCTGTAAAGAGCTTTGACTACTTCACTCTTTACCACAACAGCTGTTCCTATACTGTAGAAGCCTTTCCAAGTGTCAAATACACTCACCTGGCTTGTCATTTTAGCCTACAGCTCCAGTATTAGGGGCTCTTTGCCAAAAGGTGACACATGCCTTCCCCTGTGATGTTTTGTCGTCGTCAAACGACAAATGGTATCAGGAGAATGGGGCAAGCTGAGGTGTGGTGTCTGCTTTGGCAACTCCAAACACTTTGGAGTTGAATGCCCCCCCCCCCCCCTCCTGCCCTAAGAGTTACAGGATGACTCCACTCAGAGGGGGAACTGCATCATCATTCAATAGTCGATACAGTGACATCCCAGAAAATGTTAAAGCATACACTCATATCGAGGAAGAGCTTCATGACTAAAGGCATAGTGCAGTACAGTAGGCCTAACAGTCAACTGATTTCAACACTACAATGTATAGTGCTGAGCAGTTCAAAATTTAATGCACCATCCCTTTCTCTCCCTGCTAGATTGTGTTCATAATAAAATTTCACAAATATTTATTTTATTTTATCTCAATTTGAATAATTCCAATAAATTTGAATTATCGATGATGTTAACAAACGTTTTTTTCTAGTACTGCAACTTGTTATGGCAGGACTACATACTGTACTGTACATGTACCAATGTGTTTGAGACAACTAACGGGAGACCTAACTTAAAATGAACATGTGGAAATCCCCTGCTATATATATAGTACCTACAGATCTGTAACATCTCAAACTCATATAACTACTGTATTTAAATAACAACTTGGACCATGGTCGATACTTCAAACTTTGGCAACTTAAAGTCCATGGTTTTAGTAACACAAGAGCCTTAGCAGCTCAATTGACTGATAAGATATAAAGGCAGTAATGTTATTAGCGAAAAAAGTTTGCGTCCCAGGGACGCAAGCCCCCGAAAAAGTTTGCGTCCCGTAAAAAAAAGTTTGCGTCCCGATCGAACACCAATTATGTTTATTGTATGACCTACTGTACTAATACTAGTGTAGTATCACTGCCTATACTTCGTGAATGTTATACACAATATTATAGGGCAGATGGCTCAGTGTCTTAGCTTCGGTGTTTGACAGGGCCGCCCGCCCCTTCCTCCTTTCGCCCACCCTGCCGTTTCAAACAAATTTTACCCCAGCCCCCTCCTTCATCCGCCCTTGTCCTTCCCTACTCGCCAACTCCGTAGTAGTTCCATGCTTTGACCTTGCAGCGCTCCAACAGCCAAACTCTTCAAAAATCACTGTACCTACAGTGTGCATATCTCTCGCTAAATTCCACACAGTTCACTGTACTACTGCATGTACATAGGCCTGTTCGAACTTCATTTTCAACTACACATGCGCAAATCATCAAAACCTGATCCAACATTTATCCTGGGCTCTTTGCAAACAATTATCTGTACGCAAATTACAGTAGGCCTATGTGAATAGCTTTTTACGCAATGTCGATTAAAAAAAAATCAAATTTCAATGTTCTAAAGTACAGAAGTTTACACACGAATGTTGCTCCAAAATAAAATTTACTGAAGCACGTGGTCAATTGGACCGCGAAAAAGTTTGCAACAGAAACTACTGTGGTATGAATGCACATTTCACATTAGCAACTCTTATTGCAGAGAAAAGAAACATACTGTGAGATAAAATATCCTTTCAGGATCAGATATGTAAGCTTCCCACAAAACTCATAACATTTTCTGATCAAAACAATGATTAAAATATTACGTGATAGTCTCAGAAACAATTCAAGTGCATCTTCGTACCACCAGTGATTGTTGTCAAAATGTACGTAACAAATATGAGACAAGGCCTAACGTTATGATATTTGAGTGTACACATATGATAGCCTTTACCACAAACTTTGTTATCTCTACACAGGGGAAAGTAACATTGCAAGTAATTGTTGTTAAACAACATACTCCGTGTTCATTGAGCACTACAGATGCAAGAATTTTCACAGACAAGGGAGGGGGAATATTAACCAATCAAATCACGCGAATTTTGGAAAAGCATCATTGTCTATTTTTAGCATGAAAATATCCGCAATGGGGTGTTGTTAACCCTGTACCTTGCGGTTGATCGTTATGATATATTTATTTTCAAACAAATTCAATGATCTATAGGAGTAGTAGAACTTTTGGTTCTTGTAAGAAGAAGTTGTGGTTTTTTTAAAAGAAATAATGAAAGATGTGCATTCAGAATTGTGTTTTGTTATGTTTTCCGTTGACCTAGTTGTGAGTGTGTATACTTGGGGTTTGTTTCTCAAATAAAATAGTTTGCGTCCGGTGGACGCAAGCAATTTGAAGAGTTTGCGTCCCTGGCCAAAACATTGCGTCCCGGACGCAGAATCCTGCGTTCGTAACAATGCTGAAAGGATCAATTTCACATTTCACAATCATTTGTCATTTTGACATTTTGACATGAGGCTCATTTAACTGCCAAGGTGGTTAGTATTTCAAGCTCAAATGATGATACTGTGTGATGGTACAGTACATTAATTTACGAGTTAACATGTAAAACTTGAAGCAAACAGCTTCTTTGTCATATGAACAAGACCTGTAGAGATATCATTAACTCCAGATTATGAATGACTATATGTACAGTGGGTAAATTTCTTCTACATGAAATGGGTCGTACTTCAAAACAATTTGCCAAATTTGAAGAGTTTTGAAAGAAGTAAACCTGCAACACTTCAAAAGGTTGCTATGTGAAGTGCAGATGCTTTGCGACTGTTCAATTTTAGAATTTTGGATGGTTGTCCTAAGGACATCTGTAGTAGAGAGTAACAGGGAAAATTATACATTACTTCGCACTGAATATGTTGAGAAGAAAACCTTGGAAAAAAATGTTTGAGTCATGTCCCCAAAAGATGAGAAGTTCCTACAGTACTTCTCTCACAAGCAGGAGTTGTGACTAGGCCTTAGAGTTGAGTTAATAGCCCTTCCTCACAGAAGGTGGTGTACTACTAATGAGAATTAATATTAGAAAGTTATTGTAAAATTCTAACCTAAACTATGGTCATTTTTTATCTGTTTAGGAACATTCTTCTAGGAACGTTTTTTGTTTGTTTTGGCAATTGGCAGTGTGGGTGGGGGTCTATTACGTGAACATTAAGGAGTGAAACGTGGTAAAAACAATGCCAATGTTTTCATCATGTGTAGTTGTGTTCACAGTGGCATATGGCCTTAGAGTAAGAGTGAACAACATGAAAAGGTTGAAATCAATATTCTATGTGGGAATTTGATAATTTTCAACTATTATTTCTCTTAAATGGAAAGCCACTAAAAGAAAATGTTGTTTGGTCATTTCCTCCGCCCAATGAATTTGAAAAACGTCAAATTTTGTCATTTTTGCAGTTTAAAATGCCAAACTGGCAACACTGCTTGAATGTCTGACAAAGTTACCATTTCTTCTGATGTCTCATATGGATATTTGTATTATTTAGCTGGTGTACTATTATGCATAACATTAGGCATCATAAGTTTGTAATCATATCTCATACTGTATGTACCAGCACAAAACTAAGATATTGTATTATACACCAGGCACACCCCCATACAGCACAGCAACCGTCGGTTGTGAAACGCCAGTACCAATAGCAGGCGATATTACTATCCCAGGAAGACATACGTGTTTCATCATGTTATCTATTGACAGAGCTCTGTACACTATTCTTCATTCCACAAATAGGACAAAACGTTAAACCCTTTAAACTGTTTTAAAAGGTTGAACTAGATAGGAACACTTAACATTTACAGCATCCTTCATCCATTTTGGGAAGTTTCACAATAAATAAATTTATGCAATAGAAATTAGTATATCTAGTGAGATACAGTAGGTAACATGAAGAAAGGAACATGAAGAGGATAGTGGGGTTCGGTAGAGAGCGAGAGAGAGAGAGAGAGAGAGAGAGCAAGAGGAGGATGGAGGGATGAGGGAGGAGGAAGACAGATAAATGTATGAGATTGCAAGGCTTGGCAATGTCAGGGTACAATGTATTCGAGGTGGTCTTCCATGTTCCTTACTCCTCCTCCCCCCCCCCCCCCGTCAAATAATAATTGCTTGACATGAGAGAGTAGACCAGACATAAACATAGATTTCTATAGAGTAACCACACATGTGACAGGATGCAAAATAGTTTAAGACAGAAAAAAACAAGGTTCTGTAGCTACTGTATGTGAAGACCTTCCTTTAACAATTTATTACAGAGCAAAGATCTAGTCTCTAACAGTAAATTATGAAATTCTACTGGGATTACAGCTTGATGGTATCGAGCCTTGGACGCTACAGTATTTGTCGCATTCTAAATTGCTCCCATACTCTACTTAGGGGCCAAAAGAAAGTTCCAACCCATCTATACAGACCTGTAATAAATGTACTACTGTAGGATCAAATTTACCTGAAATAACCTGATTATAAGTTTAATTATTTGGGAAAACAAACAGTTTTTAGCCTAGATGTTTGTTCCTATTTTTCTGATCAGTAGTTTTATTAATTTCCTTTGGGTGTAATTTTGTGTGATCATTATTAATATAAACATTTTTCAAATCTAATTCGACTTTGGAGTGAAGTGTTAGACGTCAAAATTCTGTGACAATTTTCTTGATGGTGGAAACATCCAGAGCCTCACTTAATTCACTTCATATTATAGCAAGGCTTCTCATGTTACAAAATTTTCCAAGATGTTAAAGTATCTTATATAAATTTTCATGAAACCAGTAGCACACATGAATTTAGGTATTCACTATTCATGAATATATTCAAGTCTACTGCAATGATCCGAACAAGAATAATAGTCCCAAAGGTATTTCGTGAATAATGCCACACCAGATATGAAGAAGTGATAGGCAGTTAGTTATGGCCATTGCATCCTGTCACTGCATGGAATAAAGACCATGTTTACATTTTACAAGTGAGTGCTTCATACACGTACTAACTTTATTTCATCCAAAAAAAAATCTGGGAAAAATTATATTAACATGAAATAGGCCTTCACTAAAGGATCTGATGTCATCATCCATTTATCCTTAAAGGGCAACTTTCGAATGTTTCTTGGCTCTTACAATGATGAGGGGGAGTTTTCCCTGCAAAACAGATTCCATTGACCAGCATTTCTAATATTCATCACAAGTCACAACTGAGGAAGAGCATAAAATACTTTATTAAGCATCTAGATGATTTAAGATATTTTTACTTTTTAAAATTTTTTTAATATCCCAAAAAAACTTGCAGAGTGAAAAGATAATAGCCCTTACACTGTACAGTATGGAAGGAAAAAACATGTAAGGCAATTTACACTAGTTTAAAGGAACTATTAGCATGAAAACTAGAAATAAGAAGCACTGATCAATAATTATCAGCATATTGATTACTGAGGAACCTGGACAAGCAAAAAACAAGAAATAGCTGGACGAATGTCAAAGAGATACAGTATGGGATGTTAACAAGAATCTCTCACAGCTGGGTTGCTAAGCAGGAAGACCATGTTGAAACATCGAGTATTTTAGATCTGTACATAACAAAGCGGTAGATCGGACCAACGTCATCTACAAGCATTTATAGTACTGGATTTGCAGTTTTGCACACAGTATTTCTCTCTAGCAGAAAGTTTTATCTTTAGATCTATAAATCTAAACTTTAAAAGAAGAGGGAAGACCCACTTGAGTGAGCGAGCCCTACATATAGAACACTATGTTTATGCTTGCCATAGATTAGATAGCCTAGGCCTGAACAATCCTGAGACTGAAACAGTCAGGCTCTGTAAATTTAATACAAATCTAAACTTTTGTGACAGATTTATGGTCGGCGTCAAAACAATCAACACTGCAAGAGCAAGGCAGGATTTTCTTTTAGACCTTAACAGAGAGTTGGAGGAGGGGAAAATGCCTGTACCTTTTGATACATAACAACACATTATATCTTCTTATACAATATGTAAAGCATAGCATAAAATAGCACATCCGGGGGATTACATCTTTTACATGTATATACTATAAAGCAGCTCTGTTTACACAGTGCTAACTTGGTCTGTCATTTTACCAACTGGACCAAGTCATTTTTCACACCAAGAGGGTGAATCTTGAGCAACCTCAGAACCACAACTCATCCCCTCCCCCTCCCTCACCCCTCCTAGTTTTTTGCACTCAACAGATATACAGTAAATGAACTAGTCATTAATGGTATTATTTGGATTATCAATATTTGGTAGCCCAGAAACAATTCACGCTAGTATTTATCACAGGCCTGTATAATATCTACTAACAACTGGTGCATTTGAAAACTAGAGGTTTCTTTAATTCCAATACATGTCTGAAATGAATGTGGACTATTTGTTCCCTAATGAACTACATTATTAACATTATTATGGCAGTTTTAGGTTGAATACCATCTTTTTAAAAATCTCCAATGGCTGCTGAGTAACCAGAAGATCCATCTCCTATCATGGAGATTAAAACAAAGGCATAGCCCGATTCAACCAGCCAGGCGAAGACGGTGGGGGGGGGGGGAGAAGGAAAGGAAATGGTTGACAGTTAAGGGATTTTTGCATTCAGCTGGGGAGAACAAAGCCCCTTCTTTCTCCAACTTCACATGAAGTATTTAAAGGTCTTAGAAATACATTTAATTTTTTTTCTGTTTCTGAGGAGGACGGCCAAACCACCCTTGAAGGAGATGACTTCAATAACACCACTGCAGCATCCCCTCCTTTAATAGCAAAGTACTTCATTAGCATCTGGCCCTCACATACAGATTCAGGTCATTACCTGAATCAGTTGGGGGGTCTTTTTTAGTTTCTTATTGTTTAGTTTCTTATTATTAATTAGTACAATCTCACAATAAAGGTACTTGTATACCTAATGTATAGTCTAAATATGCAACAGAGTGTACCATTGGCATCTCCTTTTCTTTTTCTAGGGGAGGACCTCAGACTCCCCCTTCATAAGAGTCAGCTTCAATGATCCCATGGTGTTCCCTCTCCTACCTTTATGAAACCCTTCATTTGCCTCTGGCCCTTTCAGTCTACGACCTAAATCAGTCAGAGTGAAATGTTGAATTTGGCCCTCCCCCCTCCCCACCTCCATCCCCACCTTTAAATTCCTGTCCATGCCAAGTGGATTCAACCCCCCCATTCCAATAATAATGTTGCCTCTGAGCAACAGCATTATCTCACTCTCTAATAATGTGTGAACAGCATAAAAGTTGAGAAATTGATAAATCTGCCATGTTCAGCATGTTGAGAAATCAAACATATAGGCAAGTAAGGCAACCAGTTTCTTCTTCTAAACTAACGTTTCAAACGTCATAGACATCATGATGCAAGACTTCTGTGAAAACAAACCATTCATCTTTAAAAATGTACACTAATTGTTCATTTGTTGTAGCAGAAAATTTGGTGAGAAAAGTTAAATCAACTTTAGAAGATAGTTCAAAATACTGACTGAACTCATCATACCAGGCAATATATTTCTTAACCAGAAAAAAAGTCATATTATTCAGAAACGTAAACTTACTAAAACGATATCAATTGACTTGAGATGTGGTGAGGAAGAAAATAACACCCCATAAAATATTGCAATGTTTCAAGTTCTACATTATTTTGACTTGTTCTTTTTCCTGACAATAATTCGTAGCACTCTAGTATTGTTGACTAAGAATGTCTGTAAAGTCTATGGATACGATTAACCTATCCATTAGCAGGGGGGCCCTACTCGCAACATCATCATCATCATCTTCATCATCTTCATCGTGCTGTTCTCATCTTCCAAAGTCAAAACCGGCCATCCATCTCGATCTAGCTTTTAACCCCAAGAGTATTTAATTGGCTTAAACTGTACATGCTGAAGAATCTCAATTACAAATCAGAACAGGTCTATAAAACACAGACCTCTACATGTAGCATGATATTGATATTGACTCGACGAGCCACTGGAGGAATGCAGTCCGCCGTCGTCGTCGTAGGTCTTCGGTTTCTGCTCTCTACAGTATGTGTGCTGCGAGTACAACATGCCCACAAGTACAGTATGCCTGCTGTTGATTACAATAAATAGTGCATCACAAATTTTTTTCCTTCTGACTTCTTACATCGTCATAGGGAAAGTTCAACTTTTAACCTTGACGGCTGTCGACTCATGCAAGAAGTGACAATATTTTTTACCGCACAGTGCACTGAATTTCATTGGTCATGAATGTTAAACATGTACCAGCTACAGTAGATTGTGTCAGCTTTGGTACAACCGAACCCTAAATGTAGCTCATATTGAGTCGTATTTAATGTACAGGTTGGTGGCACCTGATGTACTATCGATCCTAGTGGGATCTTCTTCAAAGACAAACAGGTTTGGCCCTCTAATTTTAACATTAACCTCAAAATGCCCCTTTTTTAAGCATTAAATATTGTTGTTTGCTAATATTTCTCTCTCTTTAATTTGTATTCGAAGATACAGTAATCGACCCATATCTCCATACTTGCGTAGCGTTAAAATAATACAATTGTTTGTAACAATTAAAGTGCCGTTCAATTATTAAACAAACCTCTCTCTCCCTTTGAACTTTAACCTACAGTAGTTCCAAAAATGAATTTTTTGCTTTCTTTCTATAACGGTATTGCTATATAACTATGCGTGTGTCACACTAGAACAACAACAACGGGACTTTACTGTATGTTGACGGAACCTGAAATCCAACCTGGTTTGCCAAATGAGATAAAAAATTAACATTGATTTACATTTTACTGCTTTAACACATGTCAACGAGATGCCAGAAGGATCAGCAACCACTGAGAAAATAAATCCTTTCAACCTAACCAGTTGTCAATAGGAATCTTTTCTTTCAAAAACTGGAAAAAAAAATTTTGATGAAGTACAGTACACACTGGATTACAGGTCCTTTTCATGAATTGACTCTACAGGCTTTGTGCTGTGATCTTCAATGTTTATTTGATGCAGTTGGTAGTAGAAACCTTTCAATTTTGGCAGATCGCTGAAAGTATCAAATTCTTGATGCACTGCAGCACTGCACTAGTTAAATACTGCAAATAGGCCAGCACAGTGTGATAAACGGTAACGACTACATGCCAAACAGTGCAAAATTGAAATAAAAACACAGAAAAAGGTCAAAACTGTATTTTAATTCCTCATTAAAGCTTTCTCAAAGTACTGTAACTGAGCACAATTTCATACGGGTGTTTGACAACATGACATCGGATCATTGCACTACTAAACATTCTGTGCTAAAATGCGCGTCTACCACAGCGATTTTCTTCTAATACTCTATTATATAAGCAGTAGTCAAGACATATGATCTGAGAATTTGATTGGCTGATAGTCCGTAACAGAACAATGATTTCATGTTGTAGAATTGGTTCAAGTTAGTAAGTACATAACCATCGTAACCTTCTGTTAACTTTCGGAGTAGTACATTTGGAAGGGCTAGCAAGTGAGTGGTATTGGTAGTGACCTAGACATGCGTCTACGAAAGTGCAATGCTCAACGGGGACTTAAGTTTTGACGGTACGTACACGAGCTAGCACATGTCTTGAGTAGAGACAGACTGGTACTGTATGTATAAACAAGCAGCCATTCAATAAACAGAAAAAACTGCAAAACTATTTGGGTTTGGATGGTTAGGAACACACCAACACTAACATGTCTCCTTTCAAATCCTACATTCCAATCTACCTTGCTAGTAGAAATTATAGTACTGCCTGCTTACGGCCTTAGTGTCATTAAATACAGTACATGTGTACAAATCTATGAGTATTCGCACACAACACTACACATACATGACACATGTACATAGTACAATCACGTCATGTTAACTGTTCAAACACTGGAACACATTTCATACTCTTTGGAATAGTAAATTTGGAAGGAAGAGGGTAGCAACATCAAGAGGGGCCCAGGGGGGGGGGGGCGAGGGGGCACAGTGCAAGAATGTTACCAGTTGCTATTATAAGCTACATAGATAGGAGTGCATGTGTGTAGGAGACAGTTGAGAGATGAACAAAGTAAACTACAAATTATACGTCATCTTCACTGAACACTGTCAGTACAGTGTGTCATACAGCACCAACATCACACTGTACGTGATACACTTTCAGTGTAATTCTAGCCATCAAAAGATGACTCCTTTATGTGTACAAAATTAAACACCTGAAAGCTATTGACAGTTTCTGTCATGCATCAGGGATATTTCCTTTAAAGAAGCATCAAGCGAAGGAACTTTTCAGGAGCTTAAGATTGGCATATATACAGGATGTAAGATAATCCTAGAGGACCACTTACACATGAAATCCAACACAGAAACTGAGCAACAAGGAGAATGGAATACCAAAAATGTGACTGATATTTCTGGTTTTTAAGGATATAAATTTATATGCATATGCTGACAAAAGGACCTGACAGTCAACTAAATAATACCAGCAAGTCTGCTCTGAAGAATGTGCTAGAATATACTCCTGGTGGTTTGTACACCAGTAATTAAAGCACCATACTGCACCTGGACCGCATACATGACATGCTCATATATTATATGTATATATATATCACTACAGTACATATATACAAATGCAAAAAAGTGTTACGCGCATGGTGTAAAGTATCATTCAAGGTGCAGCAACCACATGCAACCTTATTTTACACTATGGATTATGTACATCACTGCATGTACATAATGTAATGCATGTACATTGAGAAGGGTAAAGCACAATTCAGTATATACACTGTTATTTACATATGTACAGTATGTTTATGAATACACTGTTATCACATTTCTTAATGTACCAAGTATGTACAAAACCAGAGTTATGACTCTCACAGTAATTACTTAACTTACAAGTTCAACATGAAATAAACCTAGAATTTACAGAAGCAGAATTTGCATTCCAAAATTTACCTGGTCTGGATGTTTACAAGCGACCAACTTACCTGTCTCCTCACTGATTCTTTACTAACATATAACATATAATGCCCCACAGTGAATGTTTAACTTAAATCCAAATCTGTACTGATCGATCACTTATCTCTGACAAGAAAACGGTATGTGCTGTGAATTTTGATACCGTGCATGGGTACAGTGACCATTTACTGTGCAGGTCGATACTGTATGTATATCCTGACTGTACAGACCAGAACCAAGCTATGCAGATTTGCCATGATATTGTTATGAGGAGATAGTTATTGTAAGGAGGGAATTAAATACATAATGTATGTTAATACTGTCTCAAGATTTCAAATAACCATTTGACCTAGAGCTGCCAAGAACAGAAGGATACTATTCAACAAGGGGAAAGCCACACATTGAATATGAGGTCTAGCAACTATTTGCTTCCTGAAATATCCTATACTTGACCATAGTTGATCCCGACACTTCCCCACATGATAGCCATTTCTTGCATCTACTTTGAACTTTTTGAAGTTCTTCTTGAGATATATGGTTTACTAGGTATTCCCACTGAGAGCTCAACTGACCTTTATATAGTAAACATTCAAACTCTTCCAAATATTGCAGATTTTCTTCATGTCATCTGGCAACCAACCATTGTCAAATAAACTTTATCACTTACACCATTTGTGTCATCAAATAAAGCACTTACACCATTTTCACACTTTTGACCTCTGCTGACCATAATAGACCTTTCATATTCATGCACAAAACTACAGCTTTTGAACTCATAATACTAAGCCACATGTCCAAGTATGAGATGAGCTAATATTCACCATCCTGAGGAATCGCGCTCACCACCCACACATGTATGGATCAACATGCCAACTTGACCGCACAGGTTACTTTGGCTGCTTGATATGAGCAACCAGAGATGACAATTTCAATTTAATAATTGAACAAAAATGTAGGAGAAAACTGGTCATAATCAAGGAGCTATGTACAGCACATGAGCACAGCTGGAGAAACTGTCTGTAGGATATCCTGATATCAATAGATATGCAAAAAGGAAGGAAGCTTGTCCAAGTTAAAACAATAATTTTTCTAATTTACTGGATTTCAAAAAAAAGGGCCACAACTTCGCTGAGCTTGTCAGTTTGATTTCAGCATTCTGCATTACGGGTATCAATGTGTCATTAATGATGTTCCTTGTGAAAGGTTTCAATTTTCCATTATAATCAAGACATTTATAAAAACTCCACATTTCTTAGAATTTTGAAACATGCAGTATGCAAACCATAACATACAAACATTTGAGAAAGACATACAGTATATACAAGCAACACACCATGCACTATTACTCTGCCAACATTTCAAGGGTACAAAGCAACTTTTCAAAGTAGTATGTACTGCTCTCCGTTACTATCCATACATGTTATCCCTACAGTGTTTCTTACCTACTGTTGATAAAAGCTTCCAGTGAGGACACATACTTTTCAAAATATGGTTGTTCCTTTTGGTACCCCTCAGAAACCCATTTTAGACTAAGACTTCTGAATGAACCTGTGACTTGTGAGGGGTTGCCTGGGGTAGGCAATATCTACCAGCCACCCTCACGACCTCAATCACATGTACAGTACTTTATGCCCAGTGCAAGTATATAGCTGGGTCAGATGTGTTCAACTGATGTACATACCCTACTATCAGGAATCGCATTCTGATTTTCATTATTTCTGCCAATTTTAAGTTGCATCTTGGCCGGTAGGTGGAGGAGCAGACAACAAAACCGATGGTAAGCTGTTCACCATCTCTTCTCACAATTATGTACATATTACCTCTTAGACTTCATCTGGCTATTAGAGTTGCAGAGAGCAAGGTAACACCATTTCATAACACTTTGTATACCATGGATAACTTAAAATCCTACAGTTTGTACATGTACACAATATGTGCATGCCTAATTAATGAAATTGTAGGGCACATACTGTACTGCATTACTGCATACCGACATTACACAGTGTAGGGCATACTGTCTGCTTAGGCTTAAATGACCACTGCAATGGTACAAAGCAAGAGGACTTTGTAAAAAGCAGAACCTTTTTGTTCATCCTGGTGGGGTGGTCCCATTGTGGAGTGTCTTGCTACGAAAAGAAAATAGCTGCCTTGTTTTAATTATATCCTCGGCCTAAAGCTTGTTAAAAATTTCTTGTTTTCAAAGAGATGCCACTGCAACTAAAGAGAATTATGAAAGCCAAGCCTGTGAGGCATTTGATAAAGTCCAAACAGTTTGGTTTCAACAAACAGGTAATTTTCTACCAACGACTTCCAAATCCGTACAGCTTAACTTTGTTGGGAAATCCGCTGCATTATGGAAAATAACAATCTTTCAAATATTGGTTACCTTGGTAACAGTGTACCTTTGAATCTACAGAATTTTGTACCTGCAAGCATACACACACGCTAACCATGTTGTAGTCTACATGAAACATCTACTAGGTACAGTGTATCTTCCATGTAGGTGCCCCCATAATTGTGGTGATCAAGAAAGCTTCACGATCAAACTAAATCAAGGCTCAGAAGTTGTCCCACCTTCTGCGACATTTGTGACAGATAACCGCAGAGCCTACTAAGTTAGCTGCGGGAAATGAAAGGAGAGACGTACGGTTTTACGAACGATCTCATTAATATTCCTACTTGTTTGCTACCATTTCTGTTACTGTTTCTCTGACTTGTTTGCAATTTAATAGCCTTGCTGTCAGTGGCTGAGCGTCCACACAGTCAGGGGGGGTGGGGGCGAATGCCCCCCTGACGGACTCAAATGGACTGCTGGCGTCCTTTTGAGCTTTTTACCACTTTTTACTTATTCGCGATTATTGACTTTTTTATTGCGCTCTCATCTACCTATTGACATTTGTCACATTTTGTTGGTGTAATTTTCTGACAAAATGCTCTAACGGCTATTTATTCTTCCTTTATCTGCAAATTAGCAAGGCCCGGAAAGGGTCATTTCCGGCGATCTAGGGGGTACTATCTTTACTCAAAAAAATTCTGTACGCTCCGCGCCAACCTGTGGTGGCACTCCGCTTAGATAGTGTTGAAAGTGCCCCTACAGACCATTCTCGTCCCCTCTGACCAATACCCCTAGCTCCGCCACTGATTGCTGTGACTTTGAGAGCTGATGAAGTGTTGCACATGCTGACCTGCCATGTCAATGCAATTCCCAAAGCAATTTCAATCGATCTTTAAAAGAAATTGTTGTCTTGCCCTTTGGATCCTTCATTTCAGCCCTGATTTAACACCGTACCATCACTCACCTTTGTTGTCATGCACTTTATTGCAATGTTTGCCCATTACTTTCAACTTGGGTCTCGCATTCGACTTGCTGCTGTCAGAGAAAATGTCAGACTGACTGTCCACTACCTGAAATAAAGGAGGCAAGAGAAAAGGCTCAACAGTCAAACCCTTAAAACATTCAACAGTTTAATCTCTTTAAAAGAAGTAGGTTGTATCAATTTTTCTTCTTCTCCTAAATCCTTCACAGCATGTATACTCCATTGAATGCGTGGATGCAATTTGTTTATGACGCTTGTTTGTTCTATTATATAATAAGTGCAAGGAAATGACATTATTGCTAGCACACCAGACCAACTCTGCGGAAAAACTCCATTCAAACGGTCGGTGATTACTGGGAAAGTATTCCCTTAACAATGGCAAGGTCCTCCAAAACAGTTTTCATGGAAATGAATTCCGAGCCAACATTGTGCCATCAAAGGTGACAATTTCAAAACAACTGAACATTTTCTAATTCCTGCCCTTCCCACGACTCCAGCATATATCAATCACCTGTGACAGGATCCAGACTGGCAGGTAAAGCAATAGCATACATGATTGCAATGTCTACTGGCAGAAAAATGCATGCAACATTTCTTTAAAGTGGCAAATTGCAAAAGCCACTGGCAATTAGCATTTAAATAGCCTGATTGTATAGGTATGATAATTCACTTTTTCCAGTTTTGCTGTCCATGAGTGAGAACATCCTAAGTCTGTAAAGTGATGAAGGAAATTGGTTGGGGCACAAACTTTCAATGAGGCCAGCAATATTAATTTTTCGCACCTCCCTGGTCTTGACCATTTGCAGACCAACTGGCCGATGACCTGAACAAGACTTTAAAACCACCTTAATAACTGGTATGAAATTCTAACCATGAATGGAGGGCTCAAAATTCTTGTTTCATGTTTTGGGCTTCACTCAGTCTCTATTTTCATTTTCTCACTAGATGATATTTTTTAAGTTTGTGATGGTAGTATGCGATTTATTTGAATAGTTCTAGCAGGTACTGAGGTTGGAATAAGCCATAAGTGTTCAAAATATTGAAGTTTTGTAGGTTATATCGATATAGGCTAGACTGCATTTAGTGCTTTGACCAGTGAGATGTGTATACTTGCCTGCACAGGACATTTACTGCATATTTTGAATACTTGAGATCAGAATGTCAATTAAGCCTTAGGAGTTAAATGTCATTTAAGCCTCAATTAAACATCAGGAGTTACGAACTACACATTTTGCTTTAGTCTATATTACAGACCTCAAGACAATACACATGCCTAACTTGTTTGTAAGTAATGTAAGCAGTACTTGCGGGCAAGGGGCGGGGTGGGGGGAGGATGGCGTGGATCTAGTTGAACTTGAAGAGTTTCCTTTCCCATAACTCATAACGAATTACATAGCTGGAATAAACACCCAAAGTTCCAGCATGGACAAACATTTCTAATTACTAGTTTATGGCCCATTTTAGTTTATAATATTTTTTATTTTAATTGACCAGTGGCAATACCATAGCTCTGTAAATAAACCCACCTCTGGCTCCACTGCTGTCTCAGATTCGACAGCTTGTAAAAGAGCCGATAGCTGACGTCTAATTGCTTGCTTTTGACTAAATGTAAAAGCCGGGTGGTTAACTGCCATCACTGCCAACAGTACCACTTTTTCATCTGTCTCACATCTGGGAGGTACCCTCTCTTTACTCTCAGTCATCTGTAAGTCATGTCCATTCAATATGGCGTCGGTGTGCTCTTGAAGCATCTTGAATAGCACCCTGGCTCCTTCAGTGCATCGAGAATTCATCAACGCAAGGCTTGTTAAAACTTTATCAAGTATCCTTTTATCAGTTGCACTAGTTAATTTTGACAAATATGAGACATCGTTCGCGTCTAACTCGGCCTCCCGGAGACTGTCGTAGTCCCTTCTACACAATGCTTCAATGTACGTTCCTAGGAATCTTAGCTCAGTAGACCCACAGCAGTCCATCAAAGCACAGAGAAAATCAATCCGACGACAAGTTGTCAGATCACTAAACCAAGCGATTACCTCCTTTTTACACACCATTCTGGCAATAGGTTGTCCTTCCCTCATTTATCGACCTAAATTTACCATTTTTCACTACTACATTATCTAACTGTACTTGCTTCTAGGTTACCGTCATGATTGATGGTCGCCATTACTGCAAATTCAGATACACATACGGGTTTCTTTTGTAATCATGCACAATTTTTCGAAGGTTGTACAGTCAACTGTAAGGAAATACTTCTTGATTCAGATGGATTAAAGTGAAAGAGAAATTCCTACTTGAAACATATCACAATAATTTACACTAAGTCAAGGTGAATTACTGCTAAATGAAAGCTAACTTATGATAAATAATAATTATACAGAGTTAACATACTTTGTATCCCCCTTTACAATAATAGGAAACTCTTTTTTCTGATATCTCGATAACCAGCTGACTCCGAGCTTTTAATCTAACTGGTCTGCTGCCCCCGATTTCTGAGACGAAGTTCCTGTAAAACCCGAACTCACCTTTCAACTTGTGACTTCATTTGAATGTGGTTTCCAGGGGCGGATGCAGGATTTCTGACAGGGGGAGGGGGTCTGACTGGTCCAGTCGCGCCCGAACGTAAGACTATCTAAGCGGAGCGCCACCATCGGTTGGCGCGGAGCGTACCAGAAAATTTTTGGCTTTACAAACCCCCCAGATGGCCGGAAACGGCACTTCCCGAGTATTCTAAGCTGCATGTATCTAGCCTG
>KN883290.1:168947-181816 GCA_000934455.1 Apostichopus parvimensis | reverse complement strand
TCTTTTTTTTTCTCTCTTTTTTTTCTCCTTTTTTTTTTTTTTTGGCCAAGAGCAGGGGGGTCCGGACCCCCTGGACCCCCCCTGGATCCGCGCCTGGTTTCTGTACTTTGATGAAGAATACATTTGGGGAGGGGGGAGGGGGTTCGGAGGGCTGTAGGAGGTAAGCGTGAAGAGAAGTATGCATACAAATATCGAATAAGACAAGTTAGACAATATTCTTAAACATACATGTGGAGTAAGGTTTTTTTTCAATTCATGGGATGGCTATGTGCGCAGAGGTGATACTACTCCTAAGTGACGATGATGCTGCAAAAAGGTGGCGCTACTACTCTAAATAGGCGATGCTACTATATACTAAGTAGTACAGGCGGCGATGCTACTGTATACCAGAATCTATTTGGTTATATCAGGCACATAAATTTATCCTTGGGTTCTGGGTACCAGAATCTAGCTACATTCATATCTGGCACATATGCTTATCCTTGGGTTTTGCGGACCAGAATCTAGCTGGTCATATCAGGAACATAAAATCATCCTTGGGTTCCGCATACCAGAATCTAGCTACAGTCATATCAGGCACATAAAGCATCCTTGGGTTCCGCATACCAGAATCTATCTGGTTTCATACAACACCTAATTGTATTCTGGTCATTTGATTGGTCAATTGCTCGTTGATTGCATATGCAAAATCCGCTCTATTCCACTCTATGAAATAGAACCATGGGTTATACTTTTTTGGTAGCACTTTTTTGCAATGGTAAGAGAGCAGAGGAACCTGTCTGTTCAAAACAATCTGTTGCATGAGTGCATTTTACCCATCTTAATAAAATATGTTGTATAAAACAAATAATGGTTTCCATTCGTGCAAATATTTCATTCGTTGAAAGATGTAATTTGTTCCATTCAACTCGGCTGCGCCTCGTTGAATGGAACATTCCATCTTTCAACTCATGAAATATTTGCACTATTGCACTCAGTCATAACCATTCATTATTTGTATAATATCAGGCACATAAACTTATCCTTGGGTTCTGCGTACCAGAATCTAGCCAGTCATATCAGGAACATAACATTATCCCTGGGTTCTGGATACCAGAATCCAGCTGGTCATATCAGGCATAGCATATACAAAATGCAATATCTACTACTGTAGATGTGCTACTTCCTTCCCTTACTGTACATTTTGTGCTCAGTTCCAACTTTGGTGATCCTGTCAATATCGTGGTCTTTCATGAAATGTTCTCAAAACATACCTTGTTAAGCATTAATGATTGTTCTTTCATATTCTTTGAAGTAAAAAAGTTTAAGGTTAAGTATTACATTTTCCTTTTTCTTAAATTTATGAAGTTTGACTCAAATAATAAACAGAAAACTGACCTAGAAATTATACACATTTAATAACTGTCATTTTCTCAACATGTTATCATTAACAAGATATCCACAGAAAGAAGCCAATTTTATTCTTCTTAGAGATGGAAGATCCCTAGTACAGTAAGGCAAAATTTCTCAACAACTTCCCTAATCTTATCTCTGTGAAGACAAAAATATATAACGGTATTTGCATAACTCTTTGATGATACTTGCTTATCATTTCTGCATCTTTATGAACGTATAGTGAAAATAAAATTTTGTTTTGGTACCGATTCAACTTCAACTAAATTTGAGTGATATGAAAAAGGAAAAAGAGGGATGTATCAGTTTATATTCTGTCAACTCACATTGACTGTTCCTTCAAATATAATCATATTTATATCAATGGTCTTATTAATCGAGTCTCACACTGCTATTTTTCTACTAAAAATGTATTTTACAATTGTGTTTTGGTAGTAAAGGGGTCTCCAATTTTCAACAAATTTCTTCATTTTCCAACACATGAAATGGTGTTGCACTTGACATCTGAAACAAAGAAAGGCACAATCTTTTCAACAAGAATGTTGGCAGTGCTTAGTGTTGAAGGCTGTAAGAAATATACAGCCAATGTCTTGATCTCAATTACAGAGCTCTCGTCTCTTTTGGTTGTTTATACAAATGTACTTTCAACAAGTGGCATAACCCACGAGGAGGGCTTGAGCTTGGAGGATTAATGTCACAAATGATGTTGCTATAGACACAACAGATACTGATGTGAACTGCTATCCTTCTTGTTTATATAACACTAGCAAAAATTGTACTGATGTAATATGCCAAGATGACCAAAACTTGTCCATGACAAGGAATAATTAAATATAATCTGGCATTGCATCACAAAATGCTATTCAAATTAGGCATATTGCTACACAAGTGCAAAGATAGCAGTTTTTGTAATTACACAGGAGCCATAGTATTTTTATAGAGACAAAGTTCAGATATTTTCCAAACTGCTACAAAAATGTCAATAGTAAATTATTACCCGCATGGTATGCTCCAATGAGAATAATTAATGCAAAGTACTTACTGAACCAATAACTGATATTACAATTGCATCTGTGTTTTTGTACCAACCTTTAATACCCCCAATAATCAATTTCTACAGCATGTTATCATTTCACAGGGGATTTCCCTACTGTAATAACTGCTAGCATGTGACATGTCAATTACAAACAATGAATCACTGAAACCATCCATGATCTTCAATGTGCTTAATATCAAAGACTAAAGCATCGCCAACAGGTAAAGTCTGCAACAGATATGACCGATATCATCCACACCAGAGACGGGATCATCACCTGGCCGGTTGAGAGCGTTTCCCAATTGGTTTCCTAGGAGATGATCTTGATGAGTTTCTACTGTCAGATGGTTCAGACTTCTTCTTCTCACTGCCATCTCCAATAGAAAGCAGCTCTCTCATCAGCTTGAATCTTGACAGGAAAGCAACCCAAATAATATACCAACCTACGGTAGAAGGAAAACCACTTCAAGAGTTAATTGACGAGGCTTCAGACTGAATGAGTGAACACATTAACAGGGTCAAG
The DNA here is from genome assembly GCA_000934455.1 of Apostichopus parvimensis. Classification (NCBI taxonomy): domain Eukaryota; kingdom Metazoa; phylum Echinodermata; class Holothuroidea; order Aspidochirotida; family Stichopodidae; genus Apostichopus; species Apostichopus parvimensis. The sequence goes on along the minus strand of KN883290.1, from coordinate 178,865 downwards.
TAGATCACACCAATCTAAATGATTGAACATGGGGGATTGGAACTGGGATCAGTTGATTATGCATATCATAATAGGTCTGGAAATGTTATGTATGCCCCCTAGCCCCCCCCCCCCCAAGTGCATAGTGACATTAGAAGCCTGTGGCACTTGTATGTACTTTTCACACTGTAGCCTAGACTGACTCACACATCTACAAACTCTCAGTCTCACAGTATAACAGTGTGAATCACAGTTCCATGTATCATCTCACTGTGGGATCTCCAACTCTCTTGTCCAAAAACATTAAACTGGTAAACAAAGTTAAGCCTAATTAAATGAAGTTGTGGATATCATTTGTATAATAAAGAGTTTTATTTAGTTTTAACCCTTTGTAAAATTGTCAGGTTTCAATCTCCAATCTCTATAGATGCATTTTTTTGTGTGATATTTCCCAGAGCTCCTTACAACTTTGGGAGGTTGGCACATCTCGCTTGCTGTACACTTTTATTCCTACATAAACATAATCATATGTAGCACATCATGTGACCCCAACAATTTGGATATTACACACATAAAATTCTTTGATTAGTATCAACCTCAGCATGTATCATGAGACTTACTTTACAGTTGATTGATGATATCATGTTGGTAATATTTCACATAGGGCCTACATAAAAACAACTTCAAGTGAAATTGTTGTTATAAAAAATATCACAGAACAGCAAGAAGTAGCATGGACACTTCGAATTCCAGACACCTAAGCCTTAAACACCCCAAAACTATATCTTCTGGTATAAATCACCTGAAAATATAATTGATATGGTGGGAGATGTGTGTTATATTACGATACACGGTCAAACTTTCTTTCCTGCAAACTGTTTTCACGTTGTATTCCAAGAAGATTCTTGTGATTGTGGAACTGGTATTTCTTTGCTAGAGTATTGCGAATTTTCGGACACACAGTCCCACAGTGTCGCGCTGGTGATAAAATTGGTGGCGCAGTTGCTCTTTCAGTAATTATAACAGACTTCATAGATCTCCGTCATTTTATTGACAAATATGTAAGTATTTACTTGCACACGGGTCATTTTGGAGAGAAAATAACTGTAGCTTCGTACTTTTTGGTGAAATTTGGCTCTTCCTGTAGGTTGTCATGGTGAAATCGTGCATTTCTTAGGGGTGTCCGAAATTCGCAGTGTTCCGAAATTCGCAATACTGACTATATAACATTACTAGTATAGTTATGACAAATATCTACACTTATAATGTGTCAATTTCATCAATATGGCTACAAATTTAGAACACTAAAACCCTTGCATTACTCACCAACAGCAATGAATACTACAACAATTAATGTTGATGCTAGAAAAGAAAGAATTGTTAGTAGAACTTCTTTGAGATCCATTCCAGATAATTCAACAAATGTCTGAGTACGCACACACAATTCGAATGGAAAGATGTTACCTACGCCCTTCTTTGTGCGTTCGGCTGAATATCATATAGATTAGCGGAACTGGGTCACAGCCTTTCAGTGTTGCTTCAACATTCCGATTACCAAGTTTAAAACGCTACAGGATTGTATGAATTATATGAAAGTATTGATGCAAATCCTTTAGTTTGCGTTAGTGTCCTAACTTATTAAGATACGTTATGTAACCTTCGTGTTATAAACATTTAGGTTGGTTTCCCTGATAAGTAAGCTACAGTATTCAATTTCAGGATCAATCAGGACTTGGATCGAGAATTAGGATCTCCCTTGAAAACTTGTACACAGCTGTCACGTCACTGCCATTCCAGTTGTGTTTAGTGTTTACCCGTAATTAATTAAACACAACAACAAACGATTTAACTTATGACGAATTAAGTCGCTGCAGCAGGTAGAAATGTTATCTTGTGAACCTTCGTTCCTTTAACTTCCTTTATTTGAAATTAAATGGACTCTGTTCCAATCTGACCTAATCAAATTTGGTGAGGTGGCACCGATTTGAGTTTGTAACTCATAGCGGATAGCCACATATCAGTATTTTCGTTCTCCGTGATCACTGTGTGTCACGAACAACCGTTATATTAACATTAATGGGTTTCTGATGTTCGCTTTCATTTATAGGTAAAATTACGTATGGAAATGGACATCATGCTAGGTGAGCTTGAGGCGAGACCCCTGTGGAACGGTGTAACAATATAAAATGCACTACATTTACACCCCAATGCCCATACTTCCAAAGATTAAAACATGGTGAGACCCGATGTCGCTACTAAATTTCTTTGGCTTTGCCTTTCTGTTGAGAAACTTTCACTTTCTGACATCACTGTAACCAAGGGCGTAGGAACCGGGGTGCTGGGGGGGGGCGGCTGGCGCCCCCCAGTGAAAAATATGGGGGGCGGAAGCATCATTCCGCCCCCCCCCCCCGCTCCGCAAGTCAGAAAACCCCTTTTTCATTTCCAAATGAAAAAAATCTCATTTGGAGCACCAAATTGCATCTAAGGCCAGATGAAAATGCAAAATTATTTACAAAATGGAGTGGGTGTTGAAAGTGTGCTATATTGCACCAAATTGCATCTGAGGCCACCTGGAAATGCAAAATATTCCAAAAGGGGAGGGGGACACCCCCTTAGACCCCTCCCCCAGGCCGGCCATCAGTCTTCAGCCCCCCCCCCCCCTCAAAAGTACCTTGCTACGCCACTGACTGTAACAGTTGGGCTTTATTAGCAAATTTTGATGAACAGAGAAGTATTCAAATTGAAGAAGCGACTTCAACATTTGATTGACAAAATCTGGTTTTAGTATCATTTGAACCATCATTATATAATATAATAATATTTGACAATTATATACAAATAACGTACAAGCGCCGATGGTTTACATATTTCTTGATTTCACTATTCTCCATTACATAGAAAGTGTTCTCGTTACAATAAACTTTTTTAAGGCGTCTATTTCATGACGGAGAAGGGGATCTTTGGATGAAAGGAATTACATCAGCGACCTAGGACGCTATCAAAGAGGAGGAGATCATAGGGGGTGTGGTGGGGAGGGATCGGTGAAAAGTTTGGGGACTTCCCGAGGAGAAATTTCCTACTATTTTATTTCAAAATTCGCCGACCATTTCCTCAAATTTCAATTCAATTTCAATTTCAATTTTTTGTGCGAAGAGTGCCTAAGACTTCTACTTTTTATATCAGACTTTCTAAATTATCAGAAGGATATATCTACCGAACAATTCTTGAAGTGGTGGAACCAGTTGACCCTGAGTCCCAGCGCGTCGCTAGACTTAGTGGTTCGAGGAGGGAAAAGCCAAAATTTGTCCCCTTTTTAAGTCAGAGAATTCAAGTTTAGTTAACGCTTCCAGGATATAAATATGACTTTTTATAACACCGTATAGAGAATCTAACCCTCTTTTACGAATTCGAATTTTAGGACGGGGGGGGGGCACGAAATTTGGCTGGCGTTCGTTCTGGCAAAGGTTCCAAGAAGAGACGAGGGGTGAATGTAAAGGGAGAGTGGGGCTACTGAGTACAGTGAATATGTGGAGCCATATGGGAACCAATTACAGAGTACTATAGGCAGCGATGGAAGACACATCATCGTTGCTTTAACTATCTTAGGGTATGGAATTTGGAAAGAGTTTTATGGAAGTAAATAACAGTTGACAAAGTTGACGAAAATTATAGAGATGGTCGGTGAACATAGCTAAAGGTTGAAATCCCCCGCCCCCACACTTCTGACCCTCCCATGCATCACACTGACGTATATACACACACCTCCCCTCTTACATGATTCCATCAATAAAAATACCAAAACAAACTTGAAAGGACGTAGCTACATTGTGCAAATGTAACATGTTGGTTACAAAATGAGCATAGATGAATGTCACCTATAGATGGGCCCATTTTCATGCCAATTACTCATTGGAGACGGGTGGGGTGGGGTCGAAGGAGGGGGGGAGTATGAAGTCACAACTATTACTGCATAGTCTACATACAAAACATATATTTTCAACGGAGATTGCACTGTTATTTTCATTATGAGCTGCGAAACCACTTTCTTAGACATTATTTTAGTGGACAGCGGGGAGATTGACGCTACAATAGTATGTCGTGTATGCAGTAGTCTCCTATATAGAAAAAAAGAAATCCACAAGATTTGCGTTTATGTTATTTTATTTACGTCACAAGCAACTGCAACATCCTTTTTGTATTGCCTAAATTTCAAATTCATCAGTGCAATTTATAAAGTTCAGCAACTTCTACAAATATAAACAAAAACTTCCAAAGTAAACAAAAAATCGCCGTGTAACCATCCCCTAGCCCCACCCCAATTGTACCCACAATACGGACTCTACATAATTGGACATAACGAAATTATAATAAAATTGCAGCAACATATATATATGAGCTTCTTGTTTACCGACCCTTCCGTTGAGAGTCTGCCTGCATACACCGACAGATATCACACTTAATTGCCATTATAGAATCCTAAATTTATCGAAGAAAGTGCATTTTTATTTGCTAATTTATACGGTCAGGCGTAGTTATAGATTATGATGTACCATGGCCCTCTAGTATATATGATATTTGTTTAATAATTATGCAATAAAATTAAACTGAAATATACATCATTGTAATTTGTAAATAACAGTATCGCAGCAGGTTGCATTTTAATATCGCTGTTTAGAAGTAAACATTGATCGTCGAAGTTGATCGATTGCAGCGGTCCAGACAGTTTGACTTTCACATTAACAACTCAGAAAGAAAATCAACTTTAATACTAAACGTTATGAATATTGATGATACGGCTCATTGCACAGCTCTGGTGACATTTTAATTTACTATAACGAAATATGATATGGAGTTATCGTAATGCTTAAAACATTGGATTTATGCATACAATTATATCTTAAAATCTAGAAAAGAGTTAACATCACTATCAACTTTACTTTATAGTGCAGCATTCCAGAAAAAGTATGACTTAAGGCAATTAATCGTAAACTGAAGTAGAGAACTTAAACTGCTCCAAGTCCTAAATCTCGCTTGGCCTAAGACATTTCAATGCATAATTGTGATGATGTGCGTTTTCACTGTCATATTTTATATCAATATTTCAACGCTTGTATATCATATGTCGTCCTTCAAGCTTCATTTGGACTAAAATTCACAAAACAGGATAAAATAAAGTCTCATGCATGCCAAATAAGGACATTTGTACACATTTATTTTAAGCAAAAAGCAAAAAAAAACGAACATCTACACCCTGCGAACACTTACCCAGACGAATTAGTATTTTAGTAATTTATCCTGCATGAGAGAGTCAAGATAAACATTAAACTTACGAGTGAAGTTAACTTTCACCTGTTGTTTGACGATGTTGTGATCATATGTTACATAACTGACACAGTTGGGAATAATACGGATCTTTTTTAAAGCAGTGTATACAGATTTACGCACATTGATAAACAAACGACATAATAATCCCTCACTGACAAACTTATGTATCATTCCTCTTTCGGCCCCCTTTCGAGCATAACACGTACATATTCTGTACGACAGTCTCCTCACCCCCTCGCCAAACCTTCCCCCTTACAATTACATTTTTCATTAGGTAAGGTATGAAAACGATAACACATTCTTTAGGTGATATTTCCCCTTGTCCCATAATAAGCCCAGGGACTTTAGCCTCACCAACCCCCTCTCATCGGCCCTGACTATACCCCACCTAATTCAATTATCACTATAGGATAACCAGATGATATGCATTGACGCCGAGAAACACCCCCCCCCCCTCCCCCATCCCAAACCTGCCAAACACACGCATATACACACACGAGTAATACTATATATTTACATGTCCGCAAGCACACAACTGCCATTCAACGCAGCCCTTATCTCAACTTAAGAGACCTTTGCTTGATATAAACACTTATCTTTGCTTTTAATCGATATAAATAATTTCAGGTGCAGGTTTACATTATCAATAGCGTATCTTACGATTTCCTACATTGGATGGTGACAGCGTCCTCTTCTACCGAAGGAACGACCATGCCTCATCCCACGGTGGCATCCCAACCCTGGACCGAATGGGTGACGAGGATGGTGTGGATGATGAAGATGGTGTCTTGGTCGGTGATGATGGTGTGGGGGATGGTGCCATGGCGGTGGAGGTGGGGGATACCACGTGTGATGATTGATAGTACAATTGTATTCCTCAGTAGGGGAGAGAACGGTTGTAGGTTGTAAAGTTTCACTCACTATGGCATCAAGAGTTTCCTCTAAACTTAATTCTTTAGATTCCTCGCTGTTTTGGGTTTCATCTTCATAATGGCCGACGTCAGTGTAGTTTATTTCTTGAACTGACTCTACTTCGTTGGCGGTAGACACGTGACCATTTGTATCCGGTTGTTCCTGACTGATATGTGTTGTTTGCGCTGACGAGTTACTGCTCTCTTCAACTGCACTAGCAGGATCCCTCAGTTCACCTATTAAAGTACTAACTTCAGCAGATGGTTCAAATTCGAGGCCTAGCCCATGAAGAGAATCTTCTAGCTCAATGTTTTCTAACTCGATTCGGAGTTCCTCCAGTTGCGATAACAGATTACTAGTTTTTGGAACGTCCTCGCTATTTTCTGATTTTATAGCTTCTTTGACGGACGCTTCAATCTCCTTGCAGCGGGATTTTGTTTTAGCAGCACTGTCCAACACACGATTGATTAAACGCAGTTTCCTTGCTTCTGTCATACGTAATCTACTGAGCATAGCCGTTTTCTCTGCAGCGATTCTTTCCATCGCCTCGGCGGCACGTTGGGTGATGGCATCTTCCGCAGAAGCGGCTTCGCGTTTTACTCGCTGTGACGCTCTCCGCGCTCTGTCCTCTGTTTCGCCACAGCGCGCGTGTTCCTGAACTGATTCTAGAAGGACGGCTTGAAGTTCAAGAGTCTCGTGGACATCTAACTCTGCCTCCGTTGCATCTACTAGGTCGTGACCATTGTGTTTGTTGCTTGTTGTACAAGACATACATTGAAACACTTTGCACGTACGGCAGTACATAGATAATCCATTTGTATGTGTAGAGCATCTAGTTTTACTTATCTTCCGGGTTAGCGTCCTTTTAGCCTGGGTTAATGGTCCTGAAGCATCTTTTGTTTCAATTTCGCCGAGTTTATCGTGAAGACTTTGGAGCAAGAAATTAGTCGGCAATGCCTTGATACCACCAGGAGGTAACGTGATAGTTGTTCTGCAGATTGGACAGCCAAAACGTTCACCTTTCTGCTGCGCTGCCATCTTGCATTGCTCAAGACAATTCCTACAAAAGCTGTGTATGCAAGGTAACATTTTTGGCTCGCTGTAGGTGCTTCTGCATACAGCACAGTTCAAAAACTCATCTCCTAATTCTTTTACAACATTTGACGCCATATTGATAAAATAATGATCAATCCGACCAGTTAAGATTAGTCCACTATGATGCACTAGGAACAATTGGATGTCACTTATATGTTAGCACTGTGCGGTCCTATACTCTTTGCACAGGGTCCGAAGCGTCCGAAGGAAGTCCGGGAGAAGTTGTTGGTTATACTGCGGTCCGTGACGTTCGAGTCACATCAAAAGATATATCTTGAAGCCGGGGTGTTGAAAAACCTGTTGCAAATATAAGAGAAGGGATCTGATTTTCTTCATCATTTCAGGTAGCCTACAAACTGATGACTAGGCTACAATCTATAAATACCGTCCGTACGACTAGTCCATAAAAAAAATACAGCAAATGTAACAGATATCGTAGGCCTACCTTTTGTTTTACGTAACGCATTGCAACATTTCACTGTTACAGTTCCAACCAATGTAATCCATTGAGTTGCAATAACAGGTGTCAAACATCTCATGAAATTGTAAAATGATGAAACATTTAGTTCACAAAACGCAGATTATATTGGTGTTCGTACATATGTGCAGCTGGTTTGAACCTGTGTCCACCGAAAACAGTTGAGAATATTACCCTACAGCTTGTGTTGTATCAACAGGTGTGCTGGGCATTAGTTTACGAGAAACAGTCTATATAGAATGTACAATACAACACCACAACTACGTTTTATTCAGTTTGTTTACAATACACCAACCTTTGTTCAAGTGCACGCCGGGTGGTTTTCCAGTTGATAGCAAGGTCACAGTACAAACCGTACGTACAGTCGGTTCCTTTATATGTCAAGTAAGCCAACTGAACGAGTGATAGACTGGAAGTCTTCTTTCAACTCTCGGTTTTTTGACATTTCCTTCTTGATCTGTCAAGAGGAGATGCCGATGTTATAAGTTCCTATCAACAGACGAAACATCGAGTCTTTACTACTTTACATATAAAATGTACCTTTTTAGCCTCATGCAATAGGATTTTGTATGGCACGATTCATGAGGTTGTATGTATGTGTGTGTGGGATCCCGCCTCCGGATTACTCACTTTTCAAGTACAAAAAGAATTGATTTTGCTTTTGTTGTGTTTCGACCGAGTTTGACTCAGGTAAACTCACTCGCTTTCATTGAACAATGTTTCTGTAAACTGTGAAAAGGAGCTCCGACAAAGTGAGGTGTGACCTTCACTATAAAGTGATAAATTGATGAAATGTTTAAGTCATCCTTCAAAACAATTCATTTCTGAAATGGGACGAATTCTTGGCATTTCTACACAGCTACGTACATGTGCGTCCCGCCATGTAATGCTCTGTACCGCCCTGTTTAGTCACGCCTTTCGCAGAGCGATCGAAGATGTTTTTTTACTGGGTTGCCATGTCATCCCGTGCGATTTGGGGGCCTATATATATGGCAATACATTGCACAATGTATTGCATGGTCACATACTAGAAAACCGTGCTATAAACTTTCTTGACCCATTTTCTGTTATATCCTCTCGAGGCATCCGTCGATTTTTATTCAAGAAGAGAAAACGATACTTCAAGTCCAACTTACACAAGTAATTGCAATTTTGGTTTGAAAATACGCTTGTGCGTATATATCCACTGTGTGTAACTGTCAAAATAAATTCATTTATTAACGGTGAAATTTTGGCGTAGCATCACACGACGTTTGTAACAGTGTTTTACTGGTTAAAATGACAGAGAAAAAAACGTTATCCGTGGTTGCAGTGACTGGAAACCATGAACGAAAATCCACGTTTACTCCAAAAGAAAATATTATTAGAGAAAACCAGAGAAATAAGATATATTAAGTCTAAGGCATTGGCTGTAAACAATAGAGCTCTTGAGATTATGCGGGTGAAAACTATTAAAGTGTAAATACATATGAATATCAGTGGGCTTGTAATAGACCGAAGTGGTTAAGGAATTGCCATCCAACTTGACCAGAACATCTAGAAATGATATTTGATGTTTAGAAACTTCGACAGAAAATTTAATGCTGTCATGAAAAGAATTAACATGATCAAAGAAAGACTTAAGAGATTCTTCACCTATAATCATCATGTCATCTATAATAATGTGATGGCTTAAGAGGAGAAGTGGATAGCATTTCCTGTTCCAATTCGTGCATAAATATGTTGGCGTAACATGGTGCCATCTTAGTGCCCATAGCGGTACCATTAATTTGGAGATAATATTTCCCATTAAAAGAGAAATAATTATTACTTAAAATGAAACGTAAAATGGGACCAAGATCATCACCTAAAAGTGGGGTTGGTGGCATGCTTACGAAGAAAATTTTGACAAGCGGTAATTCCCTCATCATGAGGGATATTAGTGTACAAAGAGGATACGTCCAAGTAAGGAATTAATTGGTAACGCCTGAATAGTGTTAAGAATTCTCAAAAAATGCGTAGTGTCCTGTATATAAGATGGAATATGGTTTAACAAAGGGTTGAGTATGGAGTCCATGTATCCTGAAAGATGCTCAGTAAGCGTACCAATTCCTGAAATAATAGGTCGGCAAGGAGGGAATAGCTTGAGT
>KN883290.1:131116-152836 GCA_000934455.1 Apostichopus parvimensis | reverse complement strand
AGACAGACACATCAGTGGTTGTAAGAGACATCTTTCTTTCCTAGATGTATGTTGTTATCTTTGAAATCCTTGATTTGATATTTCAGTCGCGGTGGCAAAGCTGGGGCTACACAGACCTGTAGGACGTGTCACGGGCGCGGTGTAAAGGTAACCATCAGACAGCTGGGTCCAGGAATGGTACAACAGATGCAGAGTCATTGTACTGATTGTGATGGAGAGGGTAAGCAGATTTACAACCACACCGGGCGGGGGTATATGTTTGCTATCTGTAGGGAGTGGGGGACAGAGTGGGTTGTGGGGGGGTAACCATCAGACAGCTGGGTCAAGGAATGGTACAACAGATGCAGAGTCATTGTACTGATTGTGATGGAGAGGGTAAGCAGATTTACAACCTCACCGGGCGGGGGTGTATGTTTGCTATCTGTGGGGAGTGGGGGACAGGGGGATGTGCGGGATGGAAGTAGAATATAATCAGTAGGATGGGAGGTACATAATAAAGTGGTGTGATTGGTCCTGTCTGCTGGTTAGTTTTGACTCCTGCACAACTCTTTGTTTCATGGAGTTGCAAATGCAGTCGTCCTGCGTAGGTACTCTCGGTTTCTGTGGTGGACCTGTCACATCCATTACCATGACTGAGGTGTATTGTAGGCGGGGTACGTCGTGTAGTAACATGTGCCCATAACCCTGTTTCGTGACCAGTATTGGTTGACACCTGCAGTGTGGAATTTTCTTGCAGGTGAATGTATCAATGACAGGGACAAGTGCAAGAACTGCAATGGCAAGAAAGTAGTGGAAGAGAGCAAGATATTAGAGGTACATGTAGATCCAGGAATGAAGGAAGGACAGAAAATACCATTCAGAGGAGAAGGGGATCAACAGGTGAGATGCAAGGGGCATAATTTGGGGTCTAAACTTACAAGAGTTGCATAACTAAGTTATTAGAGCATAGGACTTGTAAGCCATTTCTCTCCATTCTATCAGAAAATGTTTCCTTCGTTCTTGTCCAGCTTTTTGTTTTGATCACATGTCCTTTACACAGCATTATTTTCATGTACGAATTCTTTTCAGCCTGGTCTGGAGCCTGGAGATATAATAATTGTGTTACTCGAGAAGGAACACGAAACTTTCAAACGAAACGGTAGTAATCTTGTGCTCAAGAAGACGATAGGTCTGACCGAGGCTCTCTGCGGCTTCCAGTTCACATTGAAGCATCTGGACGATCGGGAACTGCTGGTGACGAACCCTCCAGGAAATATCATCCACCCAGGTGAGAGGCCTGACGCTTTGGTGTCAAGCAAAAAAATACCTTGATAAAATTCTCTCTCTCTCTCTCTAGAGAGAGACATTTCATGATATGAAGAAGACTAATTTGATTGTTCAAAATTTATGAATTTTTTAAATTTAGAATTATGAATTTAGAAATGCATTTATATTCTTAAAAACTTAACCTTGTTGCTGGCCATTGGGTTCAATGGTTTTTATCCAGCATGCCATCCCTGACTCTGTGGTCTTAATTCACCATGCTAGACTCATAATGGTAACCAACGTCATGGACAGTGTGCTTATGGCCGGGTTGTAACCTTGTCTCAAATGTCATGTTACCTTGGTAACACGTTGCTCTGAAAGCAGATGCTATATGTCAACTTTGGTTTCCTCTATCCAATGAGCATTATTTTCCCCTACTAACATTTTACTTGAAATCCATATTCATTTATATAAACATTTTAAGAGAGTTATAATGGTTTATATATCAGTGAGGGATTAGAATAAAAAAAAAAGCTTCAGGCATCTCCTAGGATTAAAGCTTATTGTGACTTCCTCAGTTATATTTTGTAATCTTTGGGGCTTTTGTGTTTGTCATTTTCAGGATCTTTGAAGGTCGTAGAGGGTGAGGGTATGCCAATGGTTAAAAACCCACTCAGCAAAGGAGATCTCATCATTCACTTTGATGTCAAATTCCCAGAGAAGTACTTCAAGCCAGAGGAAGAATTAATGGTAAGTTACATGAATGTATGACGTTATCATCCTATCTCTACTATGTATAATAATAAATGAGACTTATATAGCGCCAAATCAGTAGACAAAAGTCACTGCTCAAGGCGCTTTACAAAGAAAGCAGATTAATTTACAAAAGAACAAGTGAAAAGATGGGTCTTAAGTAGACTTTTGAATGCAGAAAGTTTAGAGCAAGTTCGAATGTGATCTGTTAAATTGTTCCAGAGATAAGAACCAGAGTATTCGAAGCTTCTGTAACCATATGTCTTCAAGCGTGGTTTAGGAACAGTTAAATACAGTTTGTTGGAGGAACGAAGTGTGTGAGTTGGAATATATGGCAAGAGAAGTTGCAAACAGGTACACAGGCTGTTCCAGATGATGAGCACAAAAGGTGAGAAGAAGTATCTACCTTAAAGGATGATTGCAGTCTATACAAAATTGTAGGTAGAAGGTTGAAAAAGACACACTAAAAACTATGTATCTCATGTCTTCTTTAGAAGTGTACCTTGATACATCCGAGGTTTGTCAGTTAAGGAAGATGGACTAAATTAGTCTTTCACACCATCCATTAGGAGGTCAGTTCCTCAGATGCATTGCGCAGAACTTCATGGGGGGAAAAAAATCCTAAAAATACTTTCCTCTCCTGAAATAGCATGCTTAAAAAAGCATTCCAACATTTGTCAAGGATTTGTCATTTTGTCAAGTTAAAAGGACATGTTTTGACTGAGTTATTAGAATTTATGAAACAGTAGTTTAACATTGACATGACAGTCTGTATTTGGGCGCTTAGGGCATCGTCGCAAGTTACCCTTTAAAGTAGCATTCCAGAGATTAAATATATTTCAAAGGTAAATACCTTGAAAACCATATAAGTAAATAGAAACAATGGTAGCACTCTTAATTTTCCTTTTGACTTAGACTATGACATCTCAAGATTCAAATTCCTACTTTCTTTACCCTTCAATTGCAACATCACTTCCAATAAAGTCGTTATTGATCAAACTAAAGATAGCCATTGTTTTTCACCAGATGAAGTTTAATTAGCAAGTAATGTATGAGTCAGATTCCTTTCTTAACATTTTGTCACACAGACCATTTTCATACTAAATGCTATTGGTATCAAATACTGCGATTTCTATGGCAATTTTTCCAATGGAAATTTCAATGAGACAAGCTAATGAAGCCCATCGTTTCAGGATTTGGACATTGAATAGGAGAGGAAAAGTTATCCAAATCAAAATAAACACCTGCTTAATGGAGGCTTTGTTTTTATCGATCGTTTCATAAGGACACAAACAATATAGACTGCATCAAAGCAGAACAAACAGTATAGATTAGTACAGAGATGTCAATTTTCATCAGAAATCTGCTGGTTTTTTTGTGCTATCTAATTTAACATCCCTGTTCTAACACTCTCCTTTCCCCTATCCCATTTCCATTATTTCGTTTTAGACCTTGGTGCCTGGCATGTATATAACATCATATTACCTTGTGTGTAAAAACTGGCTCTGTCAGTATTAATTAAATATGTTTCCAGTCTCATGTTTATTTTATTGAGCAAAAGAGCTATGAAAAAAGAGAAAGGAAGCAATTTTGACATTTTTGAATCATTTAATAGCTTGCAGCTGTTATTTTCCACAGGATTTGTAACATTTTTTTCCCTTCCACACAGCAATTAGAGTCCATACTCCCTCCGAGAGAAACGGTGAAGATTGGTGAGGACGCGGAATCCATTCATTTAGAGGAATTTTCTCGGGGCAGTTCCAACGCCTACGATGAGGATGATGAACACCAGGGCGGTGCACAACATGTCCAGTGTGCTCACCAGTGAACTAGTCAGATTGGTAGGCAAGGCATCTCCCTTGTCCTTTCCAAACCCCCCCACCCTTAACCTTACGAACCTCTCTAACCAGAATACGGCGCACGTTTGCAAAACTGTTCTTTAGGAAAAGACAAAACAGAGAGATGTGGATTAATCTTCTTTTCGTTATAGAATGGTGAACATTATTAATATTAACAGTTTTACAAAATTTGTAGTAGTTTGAGAAGAGTTCTGTTTGCAATATGTATCGGTGATTGATGCAGTTGGAACAGGGAAGAATAAGTGTCTATTTGATGTAACAGATAATGTCAGTGTGTGTGTGCTTGTAAGAATATCACCAGTTACAATGATGCAGATTAACCTTAGTTTATCAGCATTGTATCGGCGAAAAGAGCACAAGCATTATTCATTTCAGGATTTGAGGACATCTAAATGTGTTCAATATTTGTCAACGTCCTCTTGTTTTCTTTTTTATCTCAACTCTCTCTTTTTTCCATTTTTTTTTTAAATGGTCTTTAAGTTTGTATGACATAGCCTTCTCTTCAGAGTAAGAAAATATTAGATCTTTTATTACTAAAGGTTGTCTAAATATGTGTGGTGATAGCATTGCACTAAAGGTAGGAAGAATCTCTTTCATCAGGAAAGCTAAAACCAGGAGTCTTAAAATTTTGCAGGTCTTAGGGTTTCAAAGAAAAATAAACGTCTGATCCAAGACTTATGAGGTAAAACATTTAGTTCTAGTACCCCTACAATGCAGATTGGCAAAAAATAGAAAAATCAGCGGATTTATGTCAATGGTAGTTGTCAAAAGGTCCTTTGTGGTCAGGTATCGCACTGTTTGAAGTTTCCAAATGGTCGGGTAGTATCCTGCTCTTACTAACCACACCCATCTGTATGTCGACTTGACAAGTGAAAAGTTGATAGTATTTCAGTTTGATGCTAACGTGTGTCGATAAGCTGGGTCATACCACAGGGTTTACGGAGTGATCTTTCTGTAGAACTATTGAGTTCAATGTTATTGTCATTCAGTAGTTGCAGTTGTTATCTTTTCATTCATACTGCCCTGATTCTGAGGAACATGTAGAGAATGCTTAACACCGGGGGTTGGCAGGGCTCCTTTGTTTTGGTTATCAGTTACATTCAATAGCTTTTTAATCAATCACTTATTTTCTAGAAAATGGCTGTCTAAGTTAGATATATTTTTGGTTACATCTCTATCTACCGACGTTTCTATTTTCCGACGTCTCTATGTTCTGACAAAAAGAAATTATTCGGGACAATTTTTGTATCCAAAAATCGTTTGTACCAAGAAAACAAGTTTTCAGACCCCAATATTTTTGTGACCAACATTTTTGTGGACCAAATTTTTGGGAGCAAAATCCCCCCCCCCCCCAAAAAAAATGTGACCCAAAATTTGTTGTGACCCAAACAGTGCTTGTGACCAAAAATTGCTTGTCACCCGAAATTTGTTTGAACTCCAAATAAAAAAATGTTGGTCTCAAAAAATTTGGTCCGAAAAAATGTTGGCCCAAAATAAATTAAGTCCCCGTAAAAATTTGGTCACAAAAATATTGGGGTCAGAAAACTACTTTCTTGGTATAAACAAATTTTTGGATAAAAAAAACTCCAAATTTTTTCTTTTTGTCGGAACATAGAGACGTCGGAACATAGAGACGTCGGAACATAGGGATGTCACCATATTTTTAAATGAACTTAAACATGTAAGGATGAATTTTTTTTGTTACTTTAATTAAAACATTATATTGATGAACCCTGAAGGGAGATTTTAAGTAAAATCTTCTTCTGATGTGTCACGTTGAAAACAACTGCTGTCCAAGCCTATAACTTTACAGTGGTACGTTTCTTCAGTTGGTGTAGAATATCACCCTATATGAGAACCCTTCGGGGTCTTTCTGGCATGGCTGCACCCCTCGAGTCACCCCAGTAGAGAGTTACGCAAAAAGTCAAACGGTAAACCATTATCAGGTCTCAATAATAACATCTTTACAATGATATGATTTTGCCTTAAACTGTCAAGGTTAAATGTTGCTCAATCCATTCTTGGATGTCTTGTTTTGAAAAGAATAATTTTGACTGATATTAATTCATAGGTCGCTTAGGTGGCACATTTACATTCTTGTAACATATTTTATAGATCAACAATACGAAGAGGAAAGTTACAGGAAAGTTTTGTGTACAAGAGTTTTGATGAACTATGACATACCAACACTAAAGATTTAGCCTGACTTTAATGCTTTGATTTGGTATATGTAGCAATCTTTGTCTTGTAAGCAGAAACTACCACACATGTTAGCAGTGTTTACTCATGCTGGTGTTCAGTACAGCTTAGGTGATATTGCTATCCACCAGTTAAGGCAAATTTAAACTGCATTTTGATTTCATATAGAACCCAACCAATATTGCTTATTGACAAGAGTAGTATTGTTGGTCTTAATACAAAATGGCAGCCAGCAATTCCTACCCATAATTTATGTTTGTCATGGTGATGGAGGTGAGTTGGAAAGGTTAGGGGGAGGGGAGGGGTGAGAGTGCAACCTGACAGTGCACTTGAAATATGCAAATACAGGTATCTATAGGTGCTATTAGTTACTTCAGACCTGTTTGTGTAACACTTTTAAACGTTCCATCTGGGTTTTCCCCCTTTGATCCATCAGTTGTTGGTGTATATCATTCCCACCAGATGTATAGTGGAGATTGTAGTGTGTACTACGTCCTTGTACAATAATGAACTATTCTGTGATACTGGGTATGTTTAAATGGGTTTGGTCATGTAGTACAAACACAGGGTTGCCATTTATCTTGAGGATTAATGGAGATGATTTCATTTTCAAAGAGTGATGTGCTTGGATGTAAAAGATATTAAAATGATTTACTCAATGGATTTATGAAGTAAAATGACTGAATCTCTCCAAGTGACGGATGCAAGTACATTGCAGTTTCAGTACATAGTCTATGAAACTCACTTTGCACACGTCACTATTGGAATCTCCAAACAGTTCATTAACATGTTGAATTGAATCAAGTGTAACTTTGTGGTTTAGTTGATGCTTCAGATTTTTTGCTCCGAGTAATGGATTTTTTTAGAAATATTAAAGTTATGTGGAGACTGCTCCAAATTTGATCAATTATGATTTGGCTGACATCAGCAAAATTGTCAGATATTACGTGTAGAGTGCTGTGCTGCACAATGGCATTCTCCTTGATATGTATCTAGGAACTGTTTCTTTGCAAGTTGTTTAACTTATTGCAAATATTTACGGAGAACACTGTTAAAATTGTTCATCAATTGCTCGTTTTCTGTACATTTTCAATTTTTTATTGTCATAAAAATTTATGTACTATCATTAAGATTAAGTTTAAAGATTATTAACAATAGGTCGCATCGCAAAAAGTTGTGCAATTTCTTAGTAGGATAAGTTTTTAATGGTGTTATATCTGCCAGCTATGTCTTCACAGCACACATGACTGGATTACTATAACTAATTACAATATGAGTTATTTTATGAATTGAGGTTAGAGCTTTGTATATGCGACCTGTATGAAAGCATTAAGGTTAAATAACCCGTATCCTCTAAGCCTTGGTCTCTGTCTGCGCTGGACAGTTTGAATCCATTCAAACAGTTGTGTGAAAATCCGACTTGCTGGGAGTGCAAACCTCTCCAGTTTACACTAAACACCAATATGGTAATCTTTACTCTACAGCATTGCATGTAATTGGTTATAGTGACCTGATTTAATTAGGGTTACCATAGTTCTTCGGTAGAAAATTGGGACACTGCATCATGTGGTCTACACGACATTATACCCAACATCACCGAAGAAGTAATATTACAAACAGCTATATTAACGTCAGTGTTTATTACTTGTGGCAACAATGTAGCCAGGGTAACACAGCTTGTCCTGTTGACCTTGCGAAGCTAATCTGTAGCTGTCGATCATTCTTGCTTTTGGAAAACAATTATGTATGCTTCTGTGTAGTGATACATGTGCACTGGTTTTCAGTTTGTGTCGTAAGAACAGTGATATTTGTGAACGTCACAGAAAATCGGGACGTGGTTTGGCTGCAGGACAATGTAATTCCAATACAAAACAGAAATACCAAATAATGGGGACCTGTGGTAACTCTAGAAATTAATGTAGTTTGTATATGTATTGTATTATAAATACATAATATAGGTTGCAGTATTTCAGTGTTGCATTGTAACTTTTCCTTTCTCTGGAAGTTTTCCTTCAGTCGTAACCAAAATAGCTCTAGTGTTACAAGTAAGCATCTGTCGTTTATGTTCTCAGCGCAAACCTTTCCAGGATTTTGTTTAAACCTATTACAAGAATTATATATAACATATGTGTAAGCTTGGATTAATTTGTGCTTACTTTTGTTTTCTTACAATTCACTTTCAACTGGCTAAATCTGATAAAACCTGAAATTCACAAGGGAAAATCTTTACCTTAGCAATGTTCCGTCACTACCCTCATCATTTAAAAGCATATCTTTTGTTCTCCTCATCAAGAAGTAACCAAAACCCATCAGAGATATGTAACATAATGAAATACAGACCAGTCTTTGTACATTGGACTGGGGGTTTGCAGTTTTGTGTATTAATAGATAGTATAATTTATCTTGAAAAGCAAGTACCTCAACGGTAATATAGTAGTAACACTGTAATAGGCAGGCTACCTACTGGGAGCAAAAGTAGATAGTATTAGTGAACCATATCAAGATAGGGGGGGGGGGGATAGCTTGTATCAGCATCTTTTAGTCCTTACTCTTTGCAGGGAGATTGCATTCATGAGATGAAAGATGTGGGAAGGAAACTTTGTCTCAAAGGAGAGACAGACCGAACAATCATTCTTGTTCTATGTGATAGAGACGATAGTCATGTTAAGCCTCCACAAACAGCTAAGAAAACTAGTTTTCCATTTGGGAGATATCACAGGTTTCATGTTCCATCCAACACTTACAAGGATGAAGGCTTGATCAAGTCTAAATATGACATCGGGACACATGTGCTTCAATTTGAATTATTTCCTGTCTATGTTTACTAAAAGGGTTATTTTGTGTAATGGAGGGGATGGGTGTTGCATGACTCTAAACATGACAAAAAGATGGCACTGGTTCTTTAGATCCATGACAATTTTTAAACTAGGAAACCTCCCAAACGGAACAAGATTTTTCTGAGCTGTTCGGGGCAGTTCTTGATCACCAAGTCATATAAGCCACAGATGATGGTTAGGTTTTTGTCCCTCTTATTGAATTGGGCTGATTTTTCAGAATTTAATCCCAATAACTTCAGACATCTGCAGTTTTCCTCTAGGATCCAACTTTTAGTACTAGCAAATGTACCACCACATGTTAAGGGCTCAATGGTAAATTAAAGAAATAAAAGTAACATCAAGTAAAAATTCAGCCACACTCGATGTTTTCTTCCTTGTCTTTGTTCTTTTCTATCGTCTATAAATAAATCTGAAAGAGATGAACTATTTGTCACACAGGCTCGATTCTCTCAGCCTTAGATTAAAAGGTTTATTAACTGTTAATACTGAGGAAGTCCTTAATGTAGACGGACCTGTGACATCAGCCTGTCATGCCATTCGTTTGTGAAATGATAGCCTTTCTACTTATCTTGAGAGATCAAGTTTTAACTTTCTTACGAATTCCAAAGAAAGAGAGAATCTTTGATATGAGAAGCAGGCCCATGATCCCATCTTTTGACGGTTGCGGATTTCGTCTAATGTGCGTCATATTTTCATTCAAGGCAGAAATGAGTAAATCCAAAAACAGAAAATAAGATGTAAACTGGAAGACAAACGTCGCCCAGGGACCAAAAATCTTGGATACCGGGCGAATTTCCTCGACGTTAAAATTTCCCGGGATGGCGTTGTACAGCGTGATGAAGGAAGCTACGAAGCTGCGATAGTTCATCAACTGACTCCCGATGTAGAGGGTGAAAAATAAGGAGAATGTACATATGAGAAGTATTATCATGAACATGAACCCCAGGACCTCCGAAGCCGATCTGAAAACGACAGACGTGAGCAGGTACATCCTAGGATTCAGTCGCAGCAGGTGAAGGAACTTGATGGTGCTTAATATGACGAGGAATGCCGAGCTGTATGTTAGGTTGTTCTCCATCATGGCACCTTGTCTGAAATCATGAAACTGGCTGGGCCGTTCTCTGAACTCTTGAAACAAGCGCTTAACGAAGACCAGTTGTGTGATGTAAAGAGCTATCATCACGAGGGCGTTGACGATTATCGTGACTTCCAACCAATTCCAACTGTTTCGCCAGTACAGCGCCCTCTGATCTTTCCACTGTTGGTAGTTACGGTACATGTAATATACCAGGCTCAGGGTGAATGCCGCTTCACAGAGTGTGACGAAGACGCTGGTGTTACTGGCGGAGCGGTACAGTCTCACGCTGTGTATGACGAATGTCTTTAGCATACCTCCACCAGCTGGGGTCTCCAACAGACACGTTACCACACCAAACATGTTAATGTTGGCGTTAAAAACTGTCCAATCCACAAATATCGCTCTTGTGTTTGTATCCAGCCAACGGGAGAGCTTCATCTGTTGGACTTGTCCTTCTGCGTTGTCCATGGTGTCCCCCAAGTACCAGACGTAACCTCCTTCATCGTAAAATGTGACCTTGCCTTTGAAAGGAAGAGAGATGTCCTCTCGGTAGGTCCAAGGGTCAAGCTCACCCTGTTGGGGGGTGACCAACTGGGACTTGTGCCAGCTGCGGTTGTACCCTCTAGTGTCCTTACTCTGCAAACTGTAGCGAGACCCACAATCCGAGATTGTGTTCTGCACCACTGGTAAAACATCACAAGCATCTACAAATCAAAATACATATAGTACACTGTAAACAGGTTTCTCTCATCTTTCATGTCATAATAATTTACTTTGCATGGTTTGTAATGTATATCAATGATAAACAAATACTTAGAGACCCCTTTCATCTGTGTAGACTTTTCATCTTGCCTCTTCTTGACGGAGGTGTTTGGGAGGGTCTTACTTTCTTACATTGATCTGTTTTCAAAGTGTACTGGGTACTTACATATGGAAGTACTATACTACATATAGTCATTACTCTTTCCATGTAGTTTGTCAAAACTTAATTGTGAACATTTCCATTTTATCAAAGATTAAAGATCTTTTTTTTTTGGGGGGGGGTGGGGGTAGATGGAGAGGGGTAGATGATGAGGGGTGTTATCTCTTACCGGATCGGACTCTCAGCTGCCGTATCCTCACTCCTCCCAGCAGCGTTGACTGGGTGTCTCCCTCATAGTCAGATAAGCTATACAAGTTAGGAAGTAGAGTGTTTTCTGTCCATTCGAAAAAGCCTTTGTAGTGGGTTAAGTTCTGTTACGGGGATATAATAAGCACCAGAATGTTCAGTATTCGCAACTCATGCCATTACAATATGAACAGTTTGAAACCATTATCTAATAGAGACAGGATATTCACACTGTTACTATTAGTTCCTTGAAAGCATGACCATACCAGCTGGGTGAGTTTTGTGCAAGAATAATGAAAACCATTAGCCTAGTCATTGCTACTAGCTGCAGTGCAGCTGAAAGTGTATTCCAATGAAGAAAAGATTACTTAAGTTCCCTTATTGCTGTTGATTTCAAGTTTGTAGAAAGTTTGTTCTGATGTATTTAGTTCTGATCCAGCAGTTTACAACAATGGCTAGTTTATCTACATGAAATTCAGGTTACATTGTAAATTAATGTACCCAAATATGTCACAAGATAACTGGGAAATCACTCTCCACCACTCTGGAGATTGTGGAATAAAATTAAAATAGTGTTAGGTCTATGGTCCACCCGAGAGGGAGGTTTACTGACGCAAAGCTGATGTTCTATGCACAAAGCAGGAGAACTACAGATCTGGGGATGGGGTCAATTAGCAGGGCTTGGTAAACAAGGAATAATAAGGAACACTGTATTCCCATCGGGTAATTTATTTAAAGAAAGTTGAAAGACTGCAAAAGAGGGGTCTGTTCATAATTTTCCTCAGGGCCCGACCGAACTCTTAATGCCCTTGTTTAAATTACAAGTGAATCTGTTACATGGGATGCTAACATACCATGAACAAAGCTTTATTCAAATACTCTGTTAGCTGCACAAATCTTGTCCCAATGAGACTAATCCTCCAAAATCTCTCTTTGTAACTTTTTTCCGGGAGACTGTGTATCGGTTCTTAATATGCATGATTATTAATATATTATATATTCTCAATGACACTTGTATGATTTTTCTGAGACTTAAAACAAAAATTATTCTGAATACGGAGCAATTTGACTGTACCATAAGGCTTTGATCTGTTGGGGGCTATTGTTACCATGCAGGACTTAAGCAAAATTGTCAGAATATTTCAAGACAAGAAGAAAATCTCTGACAAAATCAAACCTTACCAAGTTGTAGAGTTTGTTTCCATCAAAGTATCTGTTTCTGATATTTCTGGTCATGTAGTATGCATATTTATCTCTCCTGCTGTATGTTATTATCAACAATAGCCAGATAAACATCACGTATCCTCCAATCTCCTTTAACAGAGCGTACAAGTTCTTCTCTTGGTCTTTGAGTCTTCGATGGCTGTCTACCTCACTTCTCGGGGGAGGCTGGTAGCGTACGTCGTCTTTCTTGGTGCGAACGAGATCCCGATGGAGTTGTTCGGCATTGTCTGCAAATGCAGTGGTAAATGAGGCAAAATATCAAACAAAGGCTGTGTTTAAAAAAAAACCAATTAAACAGACCTGCCTGGGAATTTTACTTTGTAAATTTTAATTTACTTCAAGATCTATTAACTAGGGAACACTTAATTCTGCTAGCATTACAGCAGCTGAAATTGGTATTGCACAAGATATTGTGATATGCAAATAAACCCACCATTATGAGGGATTCCCTGAGAAGTGACAATTTTACTTTCCTTTAGTAGTAAATGTACTGCACGTCCTGATTATCCGCAAGGCATATATCCTGACACGTCCCCATAGCAACCTAAATATAGTACTACGTGCCATGGAAAGGAGATACTTTGGTGACATTTACTGGTAATTCTCTCCAACAGAGAAACAACCCTACCCCTTCGCCGGACTAACTAACAAACATTTGGAAAATTATTGACAGTGTACATTTTTAACACCTTATCTAGTTAAATGATTCCCGATATATTTGAGATTTACCGAGTTCTTTCTCCTCCACTTCCTCTTCTAAATTAACAGCGCCCTCGTCATCGACTTCCCACTGTCTGAATATCATGGACAAGATCACAGCGAAGAGGATGATCTTGATAGGTTGCGTGATGAAGATGCTTTGGAGTGTCGACACAAACAGCGATACCAGCCAATCCAGGCTGCGCTGCTTGCCGTACTTGAGACCGTACAGCATCGTCACGTAACCAGATGCGAGACATGTCACAACCAGTAGCAACCAACCGACGTAAACAAACAAGTGAGGAATACCTAGTGGAAGGAGAAAGACCAGCAGATATTTTATGAAAGATTTGTCTAGCATAGATTAAGTATTTGTCCAACATCCCTGCCAATGGTAAGTAATAAAAATTGAGAGAATAATGTGCTGTCAATACAAGACTTTGTAATATTAACTAATAAAGGCTGGAAATTATAAATTTTTCCTAAATAAAAGGAAATTATACAGTTCTACCACCTTATCATATTTCGTCACTTTAAGGAAGTAATCACCATACATACTTAGTTAATCACTATAGCTGGTTAACAACTACACATAATTCATTAACTATCACAACAGAGGGATGGGCATGCCAGTCATCCAGCTAAACTGTAAAATGACTTGTGAAATTACAATGGACAGTTTCAAGCTCAAATACAGTCCAAAAAGAAGCAGAAAATAGTGGGATGAGAAAACATGAAAACTTAAGTTCTCAAGTTCCCAAGTTCATACCTTACACTGCAGGATGGTATAAGAACTGTCACCTGCAGTTACTCATATTATACACACAGGTGCAATATAATGTTATCATGAGGTTACCATAGTCATAAGTGCTTTCCATTTATATTTTCTAACAAGTTCTTGGTAGCTTGTCGCCACTGCAGGCTAACAATTACCTTTCTTGGCATCCTTCTTAGTCAATCTCTGAGGTTGTCTCCTCAGCCATGAGTACCACCGTTCCTTTCCTCCAGAAGTATCGTCCAGAACACTGTCCTCATCTACACTGATGCTGGTATCATAAGATGAACTGACAGGGGTGAGCACCGATAATGCCGTCAATACCAGGGCCCTGGCCTCTGATAGAGCCGTCTGGTACTCTGCCTCAGATGAGAAGCAGTCTGGTCCTACTGTTTCTAGTTCCTTCACCAATCTCACCAGCTTTGTGTAAAGGAGTCTGTTATGACCCTCTTCACCGCCTTCCATCTCTACCTCCCTCGCATCCAATCTGTCTCGGGACATACTGTCACCTTCAATAGGGTCGGGGCCGACATACTCGCCTCCCAATCCCTTCGAGTCTTCTGAATTGTCATCAAATGACGTTATCTGGCTGTGCTCTCTGTTTGAGTCCAAATCACCAATGATGGATTGACTACGGTGAGTTGGATGCACCTTCCTTGCTGCGGCTGATGTACGGTCCGGCGTGGAGGCGGCGCTGAGGAACTCAGGAGAAGTTAACGAACAACGAGACGCAGATGAAATGAGGGCTGCTCCCGGAGAAAAACTCTGACCCACTGACTCTGTGTTATCTTCTATCGAGACATAAATATCACTGCTCTCTGTCGGTTCTTTCCTTTCTGCGTCTTCGTTCTTCTCAGATGATTCTGTAGAGATTGTCAAGGCTACCTGCTGGCCTACCCCGTACAGCTCAGAAGAATGATGCTGTCGGGAAGGGCGAGCATTTCTAAAAATTGAGACTATCACAAAATTGATGGGGAATGCTATCACAGCAGCTTCTATTCCGATGATTATTTCTTGGATCGTGATACGGACGGCTCCAAAGTCCAAGACCTGCTCCCCGGGGGAGGTTGGGACGCCGTAGAACATGATGTTTGTCATCATGGCCGTCATCAACAGAGAGAAACAACAAGAGACACGCTGCAGACGAGTGAAGGAACTACGAGGAGGGCGAGAAAGGACGGAAAACCAGAGATGTCCGTCCTGAAAGTCATCCGTGGCCTTAAAAGACAAGAGGCTGCTTAGACGGGTGAGATGCTCAGGTGTTGCCACGTCGAACGTCCTATCAATCTTGCCGTCGTCAATCGTCGATGCCAGCCAGCAGTTACAGATGAAGAGATAATGTGAATCCGTCTCCTGGTCATGAATTATGATACGACTCAAAAACCTGGAAATATTCAAACGTTTAAATTAAATATAAAGTAACACAGTCCTTGATTTTCTTATTTGGGGGGGAGGCAGGTGGGAGGGAGGGAGGGGAAAGGGGATGTTCACTGAGATAAGAGATTGAAGAGGTAAAGATAAATCTCTACAGAGAGAACAGATAAAATGCTTTACACATTTTATTAATTTATAATAACATACTTTATGTCTCCTAGTACATTCTTTGTTGTTCGAATTACTTCTTCCAGTCATGATTCAAAGTCACATGGATTTCTGTTTATTTCATCACTCAAAATTGTTTTATAGCCAGCAACTTCATTGCCAGATTTGACCCCAAAATTAATTTCTTGTGGTGTACTGCCCCCGTCTTCTTAGGCCATGATAGGGCCCAATCTATGTGGCTGTCATAGATGTATACTACGTAGCCCAGAATGGTTTATAAGTAAGAGGGATCTCTTGCATCTATAACTGCAATCATATAAGATCTCTTCACTGTATCCCGGCTATGAAGTTTTTAATTGCAAATTGAACAGCCTAGGAAACAACCTTTTTGCCACAGTTACAATACAATGATGTTGAAGCCATTGGGCCTTCACTTCCTTCTTAATTTCAAATATTCTATTTTGTCGAGACCTTCTTGTACTCTCAATCCCATTCTGGCAGCTACGTTGCTCACTTACGCTCCTAACCTCATACAGCGGAAGTAACAAACCAATAGGCCTTCGTGATCACATCCCTAAATTTTTCAGATGCACTGGGGTAGAAATACTCAAATCAGTCAAATATGGAGAAATCAAATGGCAATCCTGGGGGCAACTTTGACAAACCTGCCTTGTAATTCAAAAAGCAGTTTAGAAGCTAAAGTCCATCCACTATAATATCATGGATTAAAGGGTGTGAGGACTCACGCAAAAAGAAACTTCTAATGCCGGTAATCCGACCTAGTTTCGAATGAGGTGTAACAGAAGTGTTAGACACCACCATCGATCCCAGAAAATACACACACAGCTTGCTACTGTCAGTAATCAGACACTAGTGTACAGTCAGTACATACAGCTGCGGTCAATACCCACAGCATAGTGTACAAACGATACAGCGATGGACACCTCAGGTCCAGCTAAAGATAACAAGGTATCACGTTTCATTACCGTCTGCATTTTGTAGCGACACGAACAAAACGTCACTTGCAGGCAACAGAAAGTTAACTTTTTCCGATGGCTGTTTGGGGCGAGTCTTCAATGCCTTTAAAGTTAACTCTTGAGGTTTTACTCAACTGACCTGATCTGAACTATACACAGCTCTTACCATTCTGGTTGAGCTCCTGCATTGTCGTGCCAGAGTCTGACAGAGGTGACCTCCCCCAGGGAACCCCTGGTAGTCAGGAGGAAGGTATCGTGGGCACCAGCCTCCAGCACGGGATGGAGACTGTTCCTCAGAATGTGAGGTTCACTATGGTTTTTGGTACCGTGCAGAGTCAGGGTGACGTTAGCCGTTGTGCTTGCTCCACGGCGCCATCCCGTGACGACGGTCACCAGGTATCGGTAGTGATCGTACGGGTCGTTATCTGCAAGGACTGTTACTTGAGCCTGTAACGGAGAAAGTAAAATATTCAAATATATCTATCTTCAGAAAAAAAGAGTAAGATTTACTGTTGATATGTGGAGGGGAATTTGTACCGATGAGGTAATATTAATGAAACTTTAATAAATGGTCATGAAATCACAGTGAACTATAAACATTAATTAATCTAGTATTATTTAGTACTTAATTAACACATTCTGAGTATTCACTATTCAGTGCTAGCAAGAACAATGGCAAAGAAATATTTTTCTACATTTGTTTTATTTCACAACAGTTAAATACAGCTAGAAATAGATTATTAATTAGTTAATTAAAACATACATTATAATAATTTAATTTATACTGACAATATCTTTTTGCAATCTGATTTTGATATTGCAGTGTAACTTTTCTTCTATAACTCTGCACTTGCTTTTATGATTTTTTTTTATGTAAATTTCTAAAAGTGTTAGCTATTCGAATCTCTGACAAGTTAGATATAGAATTAGCAATCTTACTCATGATTTTGATTCAAACTCCACTCACCTTTAGGGTGTCCATCTTATCCTTCCTGTAGGCCCATATAGCTACCACCAGATACCCTACAAAGATGGCTGCCACAGTGGATACCACTAAAGGATTATCCACGAATGTCAGGAAGAGTCTGGCATCGGCTATCAGGTCAATCTTGTTAGGTCGGACCAGCATGGAGGACCCAAAGAACGAGAGGTGGTTACACAAGCAGTGGGTGTACCAAGGGTCGGACAGAGGACCCGGCTGCAAAGTAGGATAACCATGCAACAGGGTTGGTTGTGAAAAGGGAGGTGCCTGAATGTCTGAAAGTGGTGTTTACTGGGGAAGTAAGGCTACTCACAATAAAAGTTGTGGTTAAGTTTAATAATCCTTACTGGCAAGCTTAGATCCTACCAAACTAAACAGTTATATTATTTTATTCTTCCCCTTAACAGGCTTTGCTACAATCATTCAAATTAACATTAACGTAACAATGCACTGTCCTTTCAATATGTTCACACTAATCCATTTGACATGAGCTCTTTTTGAAGGTTACTGCCAAATTGCAAATGTTCATTATTAATTAATAATGAATCATGTACTTAATCAACAATACATCCACTTTGCATATCATTCATAATAACGATAAAAAGTCATCATAACAAAAGAACGTATTTTTGGTTTCCATTCTTTCACTAGCTATGTTATATTGTTCTTATAAAGTTTTCGTATAGTAGATGGTCTGATCCTTCAAAAGATTTAAGTAATTAAAAGTTAATCTAAGATGGAGATGATTACATTAATTATATATGCCTTTAACAGACACACTATACCCTGATATCAATTTTGTTTCCTTTGTCCATTTCTCTGAATTCATTTTTTTTCAATGTCTGACTGTGTTTCCACAGAGAAAGTTATAATTCAAAAACAAAGAATTGACATTCATCTGAATAAATCACACAAAACAAGATTCAATAATAGCTCAAGATTTTTCAACTGACACAGCCTTAAAGGGTGTGAATTCTCGCGCAAAAAGAAACGTCTAATGCCGGTAATCTGACCTAGTTTCGAATGAGGTGTTACAGAAGTGTTAGACACCACCATCGATTCCAGAAAATACACACACAGCTTGCTACGGTTGGTAAATAGACACTAGTGTACAGTCAGTACATACAGCTGCGGTCAATACCCACAGCACAGTGTATAAACGATACAGCGATGGACATCTCAGGTCCAGCTAAAGATAACAAGGTATCACATTTCATTACTGTCTGCATTTTGTAGCGACACAAACAAAACGTCACTTGCAAGCAACAGAATGTTAACTTATTCAGATGGCCGCACACGGTTTGGGGCGAATCTTCAATGCCTTTAAACCAAACTATCATCATAAAACCAGCTGATACTCTCACTTACCCAACATCCTCGACTGCTCCATGTTTCGTTATCTTCATCCCAGAAGACACAACCAGCAGATGAGGAGTAAACAGACAGATTGAGATCACTCTTGTACCAATCTTCTGGTCTAGGTAATTCCCCCACTTTAACTTCCAGATGTAATATTTCAACTGATTGCCAAACGAATAAACATAGTTTTAATAGAGAAGCTACACTTTAGATAGCCGTGCACAATCACAGAGATGACATGGTAGCATATGAATATGCATTAATATGTATGAATATGTATATGGACAACATATATATACAGAGTGATTCTAGATAATTAGACCAAAGAATGATAAGGTACATTGTCACAGCTACATTCACCAAGATCATTTTTCAGATATTTCTTATCAAAAAGGGTTTACCCTTGTGACTGAATCCTCATCAAGATTTTCAATGTGCTCGAAAAACTACCGAGCTTTCATTCAATATCATCAGCATTGCCTCCTAAATTCATAGCACAAAAAACCAAACACAAAAAAAATTAATATGGCAATGGATGACTCAGAGAGGGTGGTAGTCCAATGCTGGTGAAAGTTTTACATGAGTGACCACTATTTTGACTTTGAAGCATAGTTTGGAGGCGAAATGCTACTGGCCTTTAAGTGAAGACAATCTTTCATAAAAAAATACATTGTGATTCCAAGATTACCTTCTGGTAACGAGATTTCCCCTGTCCAGGTATATAAGGACTCCATGCTAGCAGTAGTTTCATCGCTTATTTGGTGAGGTAGTGAGAATGTTGCGAGACAAGGGTCAAAGTCAATATCCTCACCATTGTCTGAGCTAGCGTTACCATGGATACAGCCAGAGACTGGGATGCCCGAGGACGAAGGGACCAATGTGATCTGTACTAGATCATGCTCCACCGTACCCCTCATGCTAATATTTAATTCCACGACTGACCCAGCCATGACATGGAATACTTCAGGAGGGGGCTGAGGGGGTTGTTTCAGTATAATAGTGAATGGACTCTCATCTAGTCTTGGAACTAAAAAAGCCACAAAAAAAAGAGAAAAAAGAAGGATGAAAGTAAAACTTATTGTACGACAAAGCATGTAAATATTCATCTCAGGGGGGTGGAGGATCTTTACACACACATGCCTTAATATTAAATGTTATCACTGAAAAGAAACCCATTCGAAAAGTATAACGTTTAAAGCACTTTGGTGTATTCATTTCCTCATTCTCCTTTTATAGACGATATCTGTTTACCACCTTTGCCTATGAAGCATCTTTCTTTGTTTGTGTTTTGAGGGAAGCAATATGATTGCGTTGACAATAATCATTCCATATATTCATTTTACGAAATCAAAGTCAGAAAGATTTTTGATAAAGACCATCAATTAGTACAAATTTTTGGATGAACTTATTTTTTGTTGTTGTAACTTTTTTCTTCTTAAAAAAAGTTACAAATTCAACTGAATCACATTATCTGGTTGGAAACAGAGGAAAAAAGAAAGAAAAACTTACCTGTAATTTCCTCTTGATTTGATTTCAGTTTCAATCCCATAACACCACTTGTGACTGGACTAGATTTACTCTCTGATCCCCATAGAAACGGATTAGTTGGCATTTCTATCAGCTACATGAGAAATGAAAAGCAACTTTCCATCAGTTATTGTACATATGATTTATGTCAACAATATTCATTTCAGAGAATATCATAAAGACCTAAGTAATTACAGTAATACTTCCTTGCTTCAATTGCTATCCAACAGTAAAAATAGACCAAATTAACACTTCTATAACACTTCACAGCATTTTGTTTTTAAATCTAAAAATGATGACATCAAGTAAAATATACCAAAGTTATTTATGAGCAAATTTTCCAAAATGACCAATTGTTGATAGTGACACATTAAAAAAATTAAAAAATTATCAGAAGAAAAAGGTCAAGTTCAAGAAGACCGAGTTATGCTGACTTTCAAAGTCTGTATCAGATGGAAATGCTAGATATGATATTTGTAGTTTCTGGAACAAACAAACAAACAAACAAACAAAAAGACTACTCCATAAATAAAGAAGTGCAATTTAATCATACACAACACAAACTAAACCTGTTATATGCAACTTTATACCTGTACATCGACTGTTCCATCTGTCTGGTTTCTGGTCAAATTGTGGTAAAACTCTTTGCTGTCGGGTAACTGAAACTGACCAATCCCATGTAAGGAGGTAGTACCGATTTGAATGTCAGACACCTGATTGGTGGATATTCTGCTCACGGAGAGACCAAACACAGGCGTCTTTATGGCAGTAGCCTTCTCTCCAGGTACTTTATTATTCACCAGTATATCTTGTAAGCCATCAATGGTACCAATCCCTGACAGAACAACATCTCTCTGGTAAAACAATAGTAATATTTAAACAAACAAACAATTAACCACAGAAAAAATATACAAGATAGCATTGAGAATAATTGATAAATATTTCTTTTATACATGATGATCCAATAAGCAAGGTCATATTTCATAGATATCCAGACGACTTTGGGAAAAGTGTGTTAACTTAAAGGAAGACACAAGAAATAAACATGTTTTGTTATTAAACACAAAACATTATATTTAAGAACTTGTTAGATCCAACTTCAGAGTGATTGTTATGCAACATGTGAATAATATCTGGGGGGGGGGGGGAACAGTTTTGGGACAGCCCAGGGCAATGCTAACTTACAGAGAAATCCTTACCTGTGAATTACCTGTTGAATATTCAATGTTTGTATCATTGTCACCTTTATCTCCAACAGCTGCTTCAAATACATTAGAGAGACCAGTAGCGAGAATGGTTACAACCGGTTCGGCTTCTTGAGAGCTAAAATCGTTGTTCGATGCTCCCTCCTGTTTCATGTATGATATTATCGACGATATGACAGAAACTGCTCTGACCTGCAAGAAGAGAAAAACAGCGATTATATGTCAAGTCTTAACTTTACAGTCTTCCCACGATATCACAGAAACTGCTCTGACCTGCAAGAACAGAAAACAGTGATTTCATATCAAGTCTTGAAGTTTAACAGTCTTCCTCTTCAAATCAAGAGCTCAACA
>KN883290.1:118853-131066 GCA_000934455.1 Apostichopus parvimensis | reverse complement strand
TTACAGAGAAATCCTTACCTGTGAATTATCTGTTGAATATTCAGTGTTTGTATCATTGTCACCTTTATCTCCAAGAGCTGCTTCAAATACATTAGAGAGACCGGTAGCAAGAATGGTTACAACCGGTTCGGCTTCTTGAGAGCTAAAATCGTTGTTCGATGCTCCCTCCTGTTTCATGTATGATATCATCGACGATATGACAGAAACTGCTCTGACCTGCAAGAAGAGAAAAACAGTGATTATATGTCAAGTCTTAACTTTTACAGTCTTCCCACGATATCACAGAAACTGCTCTGACCTGCAAGAACAGAAAACAGTGATTACATGTCAAGTATTAACTTTACAGTCTTCCCACGATATGACAGAAACTGCTCTGACCTGCAAGAACAGAAAACAGTGATTTCATATCAAGTCTTAACTATGAAAGAAACTGCTCTGACCTGCAAGAACAGAAAACAGTGATTTCATATCAAGTCTTGAAGTTTAACAGTCTTCCTCTTCAAATCAAGAGCTCAACAAATCTTGCTCTCTTTAAATCACTCATTGAATGATTCATTCATTCTCTGTCTCTTATTAGATAAAATATTGAGTTGAAATGAATTTGAAACTGCCGTGAAGGAATTTATGCAA
Source organism: Apostichopus parvimensis (assembly GCA_000934455.1). Taxonomy (NCBI): domain Eukaryota; kingdom Metazoa; phylum Echinodermata; class Holothuroidea; order Aspidochirotida; family Stichopodidae; genus Apostichopus; species Apostichopus parvimensis. Next base: position 130,436 of record KN883290.1, on the reverse strand, counting down.
CAGTTATTCCGAGGCATACTAAGTACTATTAACAACGATTATTTGTACCTGTTGCATTTTCTACATTAGCATAGTATAAATATTTCACACTCACCTGGCATGCTGAATTTCCGACCAGCTGTATCAAACAACATTAACAATAGAAACCACTGCTAATAACTAGTAATTAAATATTGTATATATGAAGACAATTCATAAATATACATAAAATGGAGAGGGTTGAAGACCGACCTGTGTGTCTGTGGAGATCTCGTGACTGGCCTCGGTTAATAAGCTCAGTGAAGATGAAGTCTGAAGCACATCTTGAGATGTCTGCACAGTCATGGTGGACAGTGACTTGATCAAAGTGTCACGAATCTGTGGAAACAAAGGCTGTATGTGCAAATTGCTTATACTTTACAGAACATGTGAGCACCTTTAACAAAATGCTACACCATCTTTGTCAGTTCACCCCCCTCCCCCCATCTGTCCATCTCTCTATACTGATTCCAACACACAGTTAACTCTAGCAGTATCTGATTGCGATGTTCCTAAGCTGAAGAATGCATTTCCTGTGAGAAAATCTTACAGAGAGATGTAATGATTATGCTCTTGAAAAAAGATATCTGTAAAATTTAGATCCTCCAGCATAAATATGAACTGATAATAAAGGACAACATAAGTCCTTTACAAACAAACTGCAGTTTCTTCTTAATGTTCTGGATGTATACACCTGCTTTTACACGGTAACATGATTCTTGCCACCAACAGTAACCATCTTTACCTGAACTCTGGTGTTTATATCTATAGCGTCACTGTCATCTTTCAGAGATGCGTCGTTCAGGATGGTAGCCATGGATACCATCATCTGATTGGCTGCTTCTCTATTGCCAGAAGTAAGAAGATTTCCCAGCACGCCCGTGGATGTTGATGTCAAATTCACCAAATGCTCCCCTAACGTTTGGCCTGATAGTGCTAATATGGGTGAAACCTACAAAAATGAAGTTATGTTTAATTTAAGAATGAAGAACTACAGAAGTTATGAGAACACTTCAAAGTATTTATTCTGAAAAAAAAAATAATTCTTACAGCTTCATTCTCTCTTTTTGTTTGTTTCTAATGGAATTAAAAAATACAAAACTGAAATTTATTTAACACTTTAAGGTACTCCCCACCCCAGTCGTTGGACAGAACATGTAAAAACATCAATAATTGGAACTTTATATTTAATTAGTCATCATGACATATAAAATTATAGCTCATGTGGCTTGGGCAATAAATGATACAACATGGGAATGGAATTATTCATAGGTAAAGGTTAGTGTTAGAAATGCAAGCTGACGGTAGGCCTACTTGTGCAAACAGTGAAGTAAGTTTACTTGTAACTGAACGTCTTACCTTAACACTAAGGGATGAATATGTACTACAGCCGTACACATCTGACACCTTTACCCTCAGGAGTACGATGAAGCTATTACTCTCATTACCCAAAGGTAAGTAAAAGGAGGGTGAACTGGCACTCTTGTAAGATGATATCAATGTATCTGAACATGAATAAAAAATATATATAATAATTGAAATAATAAATAAACAAAAATACAGGAAGAATATGAAATTAAACGTCTGTATTACACACAGAATTGTACATTTGAGTTGAACACGTTTATAGAAGCAATTAAACACAATTACAATTAGCAAAACTTTTGTCTGCAACAGTAAATTTCAATATTCATTGCTCAAACAGTCATGTTCAAAGATTCATGCCACCTCTTTCGGAGCAGCTGGTTTGAGGCGGCCGCTAAATTTGTCTCACAATGTTCGAATAACAGAATCACTCTTTATCTTTCGTTTTAATATAAATGTCCATAACAGGTGATGAAAATCTTGAGACAACCCGTTGTCTTTGCAGAAACAACATGTAACACTTGAGACTACAGACGTAACATACACTTTCATATAGGTGATGTAAATAGTCTAGGCTTCTGTTGCATATAAGGATCGGGGCTGCTGAAGTATCCTACTTATACGTAAAACTTTTACCTGCTAACTGTACCTTTTTGGAATGAGAAAGGGTGAAAACGTTGCTGCAGCATTTCTAAAGAGCGGTTTGGCCATCTAGCACAGATAGGCACAATTGTAAATAGTAAGTCCTTGAACCCATTCTCATCTCACATTCAGATCAAACAATTTTACTTCAAATCCGCATGGTACCATTTTCATGTAGGTACCCTTTAAATTAAGGCAGCTGAGGGATAGCCCCTCAATTTAGCCCCAGTCCCCATGTAAAATCTGGTAACCCTAGTTTATGCAAGGCAACAATGAAGCTCCTTAAACTTCACAGCAGTCAATATAGTTCACTGCTGTCCATTGCATGGATTCAGTAGGTACAAAGAAAACTCATACAGTTCACAGGAAGAGTTTTGTGGAGATGTAGAAAGATTGGGCCAAGCTTTAATTCTGATTTACTTTGAGAGGGAAACCTACCAAATCCATTAAAGTCAGTTCTGTACACCGAGTAGCTTATAGGTTGGTTGTCGTCATCCACGTAGCCTTCGCACAGGACAGTAAACCGTGTTTCTAGGACAGTTCCATTCCTAGGTGATACACGGCACGTACCATTCGCTGGAGGGGTGCTGATACCAAAGCTATATTCTGTTCTGCCAGTCTCCAACTCACGAGTACCTTCCGAGATTAATTCAGGTGAAGAAAAAAAGGGAAAATTCACCTAGTTATATGTACCTGTCTTATGTCCTTGCTTCACATTGAGAGATACAAAGGTCTAATATGAAGAGGAAGAAAAAACTTAAGAAATTCATATGAATTTGATGTATTGCAACCCCTACATACAAATTAACAATTATTTAAATTAGTCAATTTAACATTCATATTACCATTATCACTTCTGTTGCAAGCTATGTTCACTGAGGACAATTTGTTCTTGTTTGATGCTGTCACAGTTTTGTGTAATCCTGTAAGACTATGGTTATTTAGGTTGAAATGTAATCAGGAATACTGCTTTAAATGATCTCTAGCTGCCACTGTCCAAGCTGTGTGTATGTCTTTGGGTATGATTGTTCCATCTGGAAGAAGCTTGCTGTCTAGTGCAACTTTACTTGATGAGTTCCGTAGTTTTAAGTATTCTCTAGCCTGCTCAACAAACTGTTTAAGCTTTATCTAGCTGTTGGCAATATTAATCAATACATGAAGACTGTACTATTGGGAGAGTACGTGTCCTGGTGAAATTCTGACAGGTGTTTGTTCAATTGCTACTAAGATATGCATTAATACCACTAAGCTACTTATGTTCTATGACAGTATTCAAAAGACCTTTCGTGCTGCCTTTTTTACTCTAGTTTTATTTTACTGTAAGTCTAGGCACATATGTACTTGTAACCACTTCCTCTCTCCCTTCAATATCACTCTGTCCATCTCAGTTCTCATTTGACTTAATTTTGAACTGCTTTGAAAGGACTGACACATACTTTTGAACTTTGCACATCCTGTTCTTTGGACCATAAGTCACTTAAGTCAGTTCTTCAAATGTGAAACAAAAGTCAATAGGAATTCATGAGACCAATGGCCTCAATTTGTCATTGAGAAATGTTGTTCAATACCACCCAAGGGTGCTCTGTTGTTCACAGAATGTCAAAACGAACAATATTGTTCTGTTAAATTGTTAAGAGCTTTGGAAACATTGGAAAAACATCAATATTTTATGCCTGCACTGAATAGCTGAACATTGTCATCAAGTTAGACTTAAAGGAGCATTCAGAAGATAAAAACATAAATTAATAATTAAAACTGGAATAGCTATTTTAACATTTCAAACACACTCAAATGTTTGCTATTTTCTTTCACTTGTAGTAAGACATATCAAGACTAAAATGCAGTCTAACATCACCCTATAATACCACCTTCTCTTATTTATCACTCTGTTTTGTCTACTCTTCCCCAAACCTACCTGAAGCTTCCAAATAATACATCCCTGCTCCGAGTTCCACCAAGGCCTGCCCCTTGAGGACGAGATACTCTTGATTCCGTCCGGTTGATGAATTTTCCTCCCAGTCAAACTTTCTCATCCTCTTTCCTGCTGCATTCTCTTCCTGTCGATAGATCTTCCAGGAGTAAGAGATATCATTGCCCTCCGAGGTCAGACAGTTCAAGCAGGAAGCTTGAAGTACCAAATTACTTGACTGCATGAGGTAAGACCCACAATTCTGTATGCACCTGACAGACAGACAGACAAAGCAGAAAACAAATAACAACAACGACAAGAAAACACTGCATTAACCAAAAAAAATTCCTATGATTTTGCTGTCTTGCAAGCCCTGTAGACATACAAATCAACAATTTTTTAATTTAAAGTTAAAAACATTTAGAACAATGTAGCTGAAGATTAAAAGAGTTTCATCAAATTAGATCAAATACAATCTTTTGTACATTTACGTACCTTACAGCAATTTGTGGTAAATTCCCAGCGACAAACACTAGTTTTTGACGTGCGATAGCAGAGCGGTTTCCCTTCTCCACTTTCAGTTGAAAGACAAATGTCTGAGGAGCGTCGACTGACCCTTTAGATATGACAAATACACTGCGATTGGAGAGAGTCGATCCATCACAGGTAATCTCCTTTAATGCTAGAGAATGAAGAGGTTACATGTTAAACCATGAGGGCAATTTTGGACATTGAAATATCATTTTATATATACTTTGATAAAAACCTTAATGTGTGATTGCTGATTTTTTTTTCACAATCTAAAATATTACCTGACTTAATCCATTTCTCTTTGTTTCCTTCAATCAGGTATTCTTAAACTGTAAATTATTATTAATTAATGTCACAGTACAAAAATGGAAATATGATCCAACACACACACACACATACTCCAACCTCCTAATCTCTTTAGGATGAGACTGTACATGATATCTGAAATATTGTTTTACACATTAGCCAACAGTATAAGACTAAACCAAGCTTTGTAAGCTAGCTATCATGTCATTATTATTATTTCTTAAAGGTGTTCGAAGAAACATCTCCTAGATATTTCTTGCAACAAACACTGCCATGAAAGTTACAACGATATTCAGATATCCAATTTAGATCTCAATTATGCCGTGACCATCATATAGTTTATTTCTTGTCAATTGTCCTCCTTTTTTTTATCTAAGTTACATCAAACAATTCAACTGTTAATTACCATGTTCTGATTGATCTGTTTCTCCCGGCAAGCAGGACCAAGAAAAAACCAAACCAGGATCAAATGGAGGACTGCCCCCAAAATCAGGATCATGTGATGAAGAGCCATCTAAGATAACGGCTGAGCTTTGACCTTTAAACAAAAGTCACACATAGATAATGACAAAAGACAGAAGGAACACATACTTTACATGTTATGTCGAGGTGTTCATGAGAATACATATCAAGTTTAATTAATTTCTGAATGGTCAGATTCATATTTGCAAGGTTATGCTGGGTCATGTAATCAAATTTTCCCCATTTAAAGAGATTTTGGAACACCTGAACCTGTCATCGATCTCTGAGTAATATCACTGCAACATCTTTAATACCTGAGAAGTAAAAATTAGGTTCCGCAGATTAACAAAACTTTTAATGTTCCAAGCATTCCAACAATTCATTCATTTCATCACCATGTATTGCCACCATTCCCACCCTGTTTGTTCCCCAGCCAAATCACAATCTACACACGAAAAATGCAATTCCTAAATCCTGCCACATGAAACACCACTTGAGTTTAATTTAATATGAATTAGAAAATTGAGTATAGACAACCCTGTCCCACACATCCCTTGTATATAGACATTCTCCTACATGTCAGCTCAATGTCTTATTTATAATATGGACATGTACAACTGACTCATGTATTTTGTATCTTTTATCACTAATGTAAAGGTTTAAAAGTGCTCAACAAACTGCTGGCACAGGCATTGTCCTTCACCATTATATTTTAAGATACCTAAATTTTTCTATCTAAAGTCCTCATTATTAAGGTTTACCCAACAATGAAAAGCAAGAGCTGATTTCATTTCATTTATTTCACACTTAAATTCAAAGACAAAACAAGACACTTGGTGTAGGGATACCACAGAAAAGTCTGTCCAGTAGATTTATTTCCACTGTGGTCCCCGAAGGTTTTATGTTTATCACTGAGATAACAGTTATAATACGTAACATACCCACAGTTGTTTGTGATCCTCCATCGATATGTGCTACCAGGTCACTTCTCTCCACCACCATCCAGCCCACTGCATCCTCTCCTCTAACAGCATCTCCATCCTCGTCCTGCAAAATTACTCGCAGAAGAACTCTGTAGTTACCGACTTTGAGTGTCATGGGAGGTATTATTAGGTCTGTCTGGTTCACTAACACAGATGCAGGTAAAATGTGAACCTCTTCATCACCTGACCCGGCTGAGATAACATGCAACTCCCATTGGACAACTAGCAATACCTCTAGGGAACACGCCATCTCAATGGTGGACCCAAGATGCACCATTGAATTTCTTGAAGCTATAATGGACGGTGACGATGCATCAAAAGAAATATCTCTAATGGATGCTGAAGTTAGCAAGCAAGAACTGCCTGCAGAGATTGTAACCTAAAGTGGAAATAAAGCATACATTGAATACATGTTCATAGCTCTCTTGCAATTATTTTCCTTTTTTGCATATCTTAGGCATCCACTGATAATGTCACCTTTACTTCCCGTAAAGTTATGATTCATATCCATTTAAACTTTGTAAAATTGTTTATTTGTAATATTTGTTGATCAACTCATTAATTCATTTAATGTAAAGGTTGTTCATGATCTTTAAAGCTGGCTATATATGCAACGAGATAAAATGGAGAAATGAAACAAAGTGGTAACGGGAAGCTATGTTATAGATAACAAAATTCAGTCAACTTACCATTCTTGTAGCCTGAACATCATTACCAATCCTCACTGTTATGTTGTACTTCCCTATGTTCTCATAGGTATAACGGGCATCTTTCTTACTGTAACCTTCCATGGTGACAAACACACCCGTTGAACCGTCACCAAAGTCTACTTCCGGCCGAAGGTCAAATTTACATCCCTCCGTTTCCAAAGTGCATGTCACAGGGACTCGGACAGTTGACCAAGAATCACAGACCACGGTCATCTCTGATGTGACATAGATTGAGAAATTTTTCCTTTCGACTGAAATGTAATTTTCGACTGAAACAGTTAGGGTGTAGGTTCCGCACTGACTGAGATGGTAGGACAGAAGTTCTGCATTACTGGACCTTTTGGTGTTGTCCGGTCCCAAGAGATCCCAGGAGAATGTGTGACATGTGGTATCGCTTGGTGTGACGGAAGCTGACAGCACCACCGAGATATTATGACCAACAGATGAACCTGATTCTGAAAGTAGATAGATATCAGGACAGAATTCACAAAGCTGTCATGAGTTTCTGTGGGCAGAGGGGAGGAGGATGGGAAAAGTCGGGGTTGGAGTCAGAAAGGGATTCGTTTCCCTTGAAAATAAAGCAATCTGACAAATTTACATTCAGCATGGTTTTATTTTCATTTGGCCCCACAAATGCACATGATTGGAGCCTATTGGGGGAGAAGTTTTAAAACGTGCAGCAGATTAAAGGGTGTGAAGACTCGCGCAAAAAGAAACGTCTTATGCCGGTAATTTGACCTTGTTTCAAATGAGGTGTAACAGAAGTGTTAGACACCACCATCGATCCCAGAAAGTGCACACACAGCTTGCTACCGTCGGTTATTAGACACTAGTGTACCGTACAGTCAGTACAGACAGCTGCGGTCAATACCCACAGCACAGTGTACAAACGATACAGTGATAGACATCTCAGGTCCAGCTAAAGATAACAAGGTATCACGTTTCATTACTGTCTGCATTTTGTAGCGACAAGAGAAAAACTTCACTTGCAAGCAACGGAAAGTTAACTTTTTAAAGATGGCGGCACGCTGTTTGGGCGAGTCTTCAATGCCTTTAATAGTTAATGTTGAAATTTGGTAAACGATCAATGTGCACGACCTCTATAACTTCTGTGACATTTTCAAAAAAAATGTTAATCGACACTCACCCATAATTCTTCCATTTTCATCTTGGACGTTGATGTCTACGGACATAATTTGATCCATCACACAAACATCCATCTCTTGGTAAGACAGCTGGTGATCATCGCCGGTGACCTCCCCAGCTACCTTGAAACATCCACACGACTCATAATTATGACCGAAAGAATAATCGCCTGACGAACCAGCTGGTACCGATTCATTAGCTAAGAATCGTAATGAGAAAAGTAAATTTATATCAGTGACAGCTTATCATAGCTACACAATCTTATGAGGGGAATTCTCCTTCACAGACAATTAAGGGGAAAATATTAAAACACACACCCATAACTGTACTCTCCAAAGATGAATCTTGCACAAATTGAATTTAAAAAAAATAATATGCCAATGCTACTCTATTTTTTATATCATTTCAGACATTTTCAATCCTCAATATTAAGAACTTTAGTTGTCTTGATTGATCCTCCAAGATATCTTAAAAAATAGTTTGGAAACGATAACTCAAGAAAAATTTCTTTTTGAAAGCTATTCTCAGAAATATTATATTTTAGAGATTTCATTCCAATTCTAAAATTATGTCCTTTTTGTTTGAACAGAAGTAAAGTAACATACATTAGGTAGAAAACAAAGAACATATTATTAAGGGCTATAGATAAGTATTGTTATCAAAGCTATTAAGCAGCTTCAATAAAAAGGAAACAAAATTAAACAGCATCAAGTCTACACATGTTGGCTGTTTTGTATTAAGACTTGTAAAAAAGGGGGGGGGGGGGGAATGAAACACAATTAGAAATAGCTATGGGGTTACATATTAACTTTGGGTATTATCTCTGAAATTGTGAACTAGATTGGTTTAATATCACATCAAAACTCACTGGATTTTCCATCTCCCCAACTGATAGAGACATAAATGCTTTCAACCGGTTCTGAAAATTGCCATTGAATCTGGACAACGACTGGATCCTGAAGGTTCTCAACCAGGGGAGAGTCAACATTCATCAGTATTAACCTAAGGTCAGCTGAATGCAACATGGTGGAAGGAAAAGGGAGAAGCAAAAACAAGGAAAATAATTTGGAAAGACAGAAAAGCATTAAAGTTACTAACATCATTGAATCCAGAATAAAAGCAGATGATACAAAATAGTGCACATTACTTTTGGAAACTACTATCGGCTTTCAAGACGAGATCAGCATGGATATTGTTCCAAGTATAATTTAATATTACTAGATATGGTATGCATGAATATTATATATGGTAATAGGATTAATTTTTGACAGCATAATAGTCATTTGCCCTTCGTTAGTCAAGCATGGATGATGCTGTTAAAACATTTAATGGCTTCAATTAAAACAGCACAGCTTGCATTTGCTTGAAAATTTTGGACAAATTTTAAAATATATCTGACAAATATTACTCAAAACTTAATTTTTAATTGATCAAACTTAGTGAGCCTGTTAGAATTTACCACCTTTTGAACATTGATAAGTATGAAACTATGATGGTCTCCTTTCGAATCTAAACATGTTGCTGTGCTGACACATTTGCTTATATTATTAATGGATTTTTTTTTTCTTTATTACTTGAAAAGAAACTTGTCTAAAGTCAATTGCTAAAGATTTGCATTAATAGGGGATTTTAATCTCAAATAGTATCAAAAGTTTAACAAAATCGAGACAAATGATTGCATTACATAGGATGATAAACTTCCTTGTATGTATATGTTGTATATTAAGTCCCACAGAAATTTGGCATGCTGCAATTTTCTTTTAAGTTTATAGTTACCCTCAATAACTCTGTGTTATAGTAAGTGGCAGCCAATTTTCCCCTATTCCTTTTTACCACACTGCTGCCATTAGTTGCAATTCAATACCTATAGCACCATATATTAACATATAATGTCACAGTTTAATATTTCTCTCAAATAAAACACACACTGTAATAGCAACCCTGCCATCTTGTGAATATAAGAAGAGAAAATAACAGCTTTAATACCCTGGGTGGTCTCATCTCCTTGATCTGTAGTTGCAACATCTTAAGAGAGAAAACAGAAAAATATAGAACAGTACAAATTGATGAACACTGCCATCACTTACAGTTCAAAAACTATAACACATGTCACTAATATTTCCGTCAGTCCGATAACTATGACATATATATATATATTACTTATGATGTCACAGCTAAACATTTCTCTCAAAACTATCAACACTCACCAGCACCACCGCACTGCAGATTAACTGAGTGCAGAAAGATGCAAATATATATAAAACTTCCACATGGAGGAGAAGGAGGAGACAAAGGATCGGTGCAAACAGTGTCAAGAACTGGTTAAATTGGTACATTAGCTGCAGACCTTCAGGTTTTGTTTCTCTCCATACTTCCTTTTCTTGACCATTTACATCTACCTGAGTTATCTGTGCATAACTGGAATCTCTTTACTTACAATTGGTTCGATGCATTACGCCAAACATGAATGGAATGGTCGACTGTGCCATTTCACATTTCAATGTCGTTAACACTACAAAGTTATATATTAAGCATTCTTGAAGTAATATTATACAGAGAGTATTTTCTGGATTGGACTCAGTCGAGCTGTTGTAACTTAACTCTATCACATCAACCTGCATCTTAGAAACAATGAGAATGAGGTTCCTATAAACTACTTCCGAAAGAGCCATTTTTGAAAAATGTCTTTCCATTTGTAATTTTACTATTACACAAAAATATAGAGTTTGTAACTACTTACCCTGAGTAGTGTAATATCTTGTCTGATGTATTGTTAACCCACCTGATGGTAAATCATGCTATATGTATATATACATTTGTCGTAGTATTAATTAAGTTTTCACAAAATTTCCATCTCACAAAATGAAAATTGTACATTAATATGAACAGTTACATGCACAAAACTGTCTGCAAGGTAAAAAAAAACTTGTATCAAATTAATATGGACATACTCTTCTTCATTTCAATAAAAACAGAGATTATTGTTGAAATGAAATACCTGGCTGTCATTGAAATATATCACCCCTACTTTTAAGGCAATCATTCTTAACAACCTAGCATCTTCAGAGGCCTCAGATGCCCTATACCTTATATTTAATGGAAAATGTAAAAGAAATTTTTGTCTCTTAGATAACATTTGATGATATAGTTTTGTCTGTCTTAAAAGATCAAGCATAACCTGATACCACCCACGAAATAACTCATTAATAATCAGCTCTGGTAACGAGTCACCAAAGTACAACATACCCCAATAATATATTGTTCTGCAGTTTAAGTTACTCATAGGATTTGTGTGATACATTATTACACAATTAACAGAAAGACAATGAATATGCTAATTAACATTCTTGAATATATATTGTAAAATACAAACTTCATAATTATTTACCTTGAGTAGTGGAAGCGATAATGGAATCTGCCTCTTGTGTTGTTAACATGCCTGAAGGAAATTATATCATACTAATTTGTAGTAATATAAAGTGGTTCCAACAACTTATCATGAGCTATCAAT
>KN883290.1:86288-108845 GCA_000934455.1 Apostichopus parvimensis | reverse complement strand
GGTCAAACAAACATGCGTGCGCACACACGCAACTTTTGACTTCATCTGCCGATGTAGGCTACGCTCCCGCTGCCTGTATTGAGGCAATACTCATGGTTGATGGCCCCATCTTGTTTTTTTGTGTTGGAAGAGGGTGAGAGGAGGAGAAAGTTGGAGGGCAAATATGATAGCATTCCAAGTTATCTACAAAATTTCCACAAACGCTGACAGTGACGTATTAAGCCGAAGGCTACCGAATTATTTAATAGACTATGTAGTTTAAGGGGCGGCCTGCTTCATTGCACCGCTCCCTGTAATACATCACTTTTGTTAACTGATAAATGTACAACTTAACCAACATGCTAATGCTTTGGCAGACGGTCTACATCCTAGCGGTCTAGCTTTGAATTACTACCTACTTGATTCTAGCACATCTCTTAAATTTTACAAAGCTTACCTGTTCCGCTGCAAAGAATGTGGAAGGAGGGAGAAAATAGGAAACACAGCAATAAAGTTTGTAGGCAATTGTATGCACAAGTCATTTTCCAAATGATCGTAGCACTGACTGGTCAAAACGATTTAGCAGTTCCTGAAGGGCAAGGTCAAAGTACTGTTATGATGGGCCTAACATAATGGTTGTGATTAAACATAATACATGCAATTTGCATGAACAGGTACGGTGAACAAATGTAATTAATTGAGTCCGCAAAGGATGGACAGCGCGCGCGTTCCAACGCGCTTGCTATATCATCTTGATCATTCACCTGCCAAAGCAGTGTTAAAGAGTTGTCGTGTGTTGTATCTGTCGAATTTTAAAGCGTTAAATTCAAGCGTGCTTCTTGCACATATAAAATGATCCGTCGGAACCCAAATAAACGCGCATGCCTCCGCGCGCATCACAAAATGACTTCGTATAGCGCGTTCGTATTCACTTAATGATGATCAACAAACTAGCGCGTGTACGCGCGCGTGTACTGAAACTGCTTGGAGTGTATTTCTAAGACCACAACGAAAACCTATCCTACGTTACGTTTGTACGTTAGTTTGTTTATGTAGAAGACAACAGAATAAGGAATAAAAAGTCAAGTATCCCTATATAGCACCAATACGCGCCGTAGCATATCTTTAACAAGTGACAGCTTTTCAACGTTGGCAATAATTAATAATTTACACAAAAACAGATCATTAGTCAACGATCAACGCCCGAGCCCACTAAAGGCTATTAACCTGTCAAAAGACTGGCGCTGTTTGTTGGGCTATCATCCGGGAGTCATTTCCCCCTAAAAGATTGTGGTACAAGCTTCTGTAACAGCCGTTTGGTGGAATACTCTCATTTGCAGATATGAGAGGCAAACTAGTGACATAGTGGCGTGGCAGTGCTAGTTCACCAATCTCTCCTCTGCCAGAAACTTCTCGCCATTCACCCTCCAGCCGCGTAGCCAAGGGGGGGAGGGGGACGGCCGCCCCCCCCCTTTGAGCATGTTTTTTTTGTATGTTTATATGATATCGCTAGTAATTTCAAAAGAGAAAATGTTAAGATGCAACTTACAAGGCCTGGGAAGTGCCATTTCCAGCGATCTGGGAGGCATTTTCAGCCAAATTTTCTTGTACACTTCACGCCAAGTATGGTGGCGCTACGCTTAGATAGTTTGCAATGCCATATCTACGGATCTGATAGTTTGCCTACAGTTTCGCCCCTCCCTTGGCAAATTCCTCGCTACGCGCCTGTCACCCTCTGTCGCAGTATTGATGACCTGTTTGGCTGTGTTGGTGCATGTAGTTGTTACAACTCCCTGGATGGTTCGTGTGTCTTGAGGATACCTTCATATGAATCGAGATGATAAAGATACTTTTAAGATAAGTCTTTCTTCATAAACGTATTTCACTGTGTGAGAAACTTTTGTAACATTGCAGTCCTCAGCTTTTGACCAGGGGGTGTGGGGCAGAACTGGCTCTATCTACGGCTCTGGTATAAGTGGGACCCACTTCAGTGATATTTTTGTGGGTAACAAGTGTGAACCCCAGAGAAACCCATCAACCTGTCAGAGAAGATGTATTGGCTGGAGTCCCTTTAAAGGCATAACAGTACTCTCATTCTGACTTTCAATGTATGCTAATTTATAAGCCCTACAACAACGGAAAGTGCGTAGGTACATGTTGGGAGGGGAGGGGGGCTGGGAAGGGAGGAGTTACAAAGGGATAGAGTACTGTAGATTAAGTGGGAAGAGATGAGGAAATGCATGGGGAGTGAGGGAGGAAGGCAAGGGGTAGGGGAGGAGGGAGAGTGGGGATGGGGAAATGGATGGTCACATGGTGGGAAGGGGAAGATGGTTGGGGAGAAAAGATTGGGGACGCTGTGCTCCATGGCCTGCCATCGTAATATAAATAAAGACGGTCAAGAGACAGCATGAGGTCAGAATCAAATGTTATTTCCCTTGTTTTCTGTAGTACATGTTTTCACATTCCCATTTAGTCAGTGCAATATATTATACTATTGAAAGGCAGCGCAATACTGCCATACCTCTGTTAATGCACACCCATACTCAACAGAAGATACATAACACAATAAATCATATCTGGAATTAATGTCAATTTGCTAAAACTTAGCAAAACCAAATACTGGCTTAAATGAGACTGTTGAATGACCAACCAAGACAAAACATTACTTCTCAACTAACTTCATGCTTTATGCATCTTGGGGGACAACATATTCTTCTCAGAGCACCCTGAAGATACACCTATCTAAGTATTGAATACAAAGGAAAGCTGGAGTAATTGGTAACGATCATTGTGGTAAGCAACTTTGAGCAAATTTGTGAAAAGGTTACTTAGAAAAGTACAACCTAGACTTACTTCATACATGGTATGTATAATCTCTTACGTGAGTTAAAGAAACCTTATAGTTTTCGTGGGATGTCAAAGTTAACCTGTGGTCAGTTGGGGTTGAAAGTCAAGCTTTGAATGGATTTGGATGTAAGAACCAATGATTATTTCACTTAATCACTGCAATTGTCTATAGATGATCGGTAATAGCTATTTATTGACCATGAAAACATGAAAACCAATTACCTATTAAGTAGTTAGAATGAAACAGATTCAAATGCTGCATGTCCAAAAATCGCACAAACTAGAAATAATTCTATATTTTCCTGTTGGCGAGAAATCCGTAAGCCTGATGGATTTCTGCTTTCTTGATTCCATGATTCCCAATATGAAATTGTGTTCCCAGACTGAACAGAGACCCACACACCTTTACCTTCATTTTTACAAGGTGGACATAATGGTAAAATAATTCATAAATAATTCATAAAGAGATAGTACATTCACTTTCATATTTTACGATTTGATGACAGATAATGAGGAAGTGGCAAAGTAAATTCACTCTCTGTTTTGCCTTAAACTAAGAATGGTGTGCACATACTTGATATACAAGATACAGTAGAAGATATATGTACTTGATATTTAATTGGCCCTGGCAGCTCTAAGTATATGCCAACCATTCCAGTTTTCTGGCCAAAATCGAGCAGCACAAAACAGTGTCATTTAAGTTGTAATTAAAGCACCATCCTTTGAAAAACCAGGAGACAAAATAGTTCATTAAGAAAACGAGCCTTAAGCTATTTTAATGTCTACATTGGAAATGCAGAATGTGTGTTATTACTTAACATAACAGAATACAGACGTATGGCGACATCACAAATTTCACATTATTATCTCTTCTAAATCCATCACACACAGAACACTATGTTGAAATTAAAATGACAAACAAATTTGCAAAGACTGACAACTGTCCAGATATAACAGAGGAATGATTTACTATATTTTGTGCAATGAAAGAATTATAGTTGTCTTTATGATATGAAGCTATTTCATCTTGTTGTTTCTTTGATTCTATTTCATTTTCTTAGAATCTCCTGTTTGCTCTCCTCTCCATCTTTTTCTGTTTCTTTTGATCAATTTCTGGAGCTTCCGCGAATATCCACGGCGAGAGGATGTTCGTCCAGAGCAGATAAAATGCTCTTCCAGGAATAAGTAACCAAAGAAGCCAAAAATATTCTGATATAAGGCTGAGGGTTTGTAGTAATGATGTTAAAATTATGATATCCTTGAGGTGTCTGACAAAAAAAAAAACAAGATAAAAACAGCAATCATTTACAATCATTGTAAGCAGATGGAAAAGGGAACTGTATAGTACTCGTTATAAAAATAATAATAAATTACATTTATATGGAGCTTAATACAGCGTTTCAAAGTGCTTGTGGGCATAGTCTGTTAAGCAACTTCATTAATTTATCTAGCAATTTGCGACGCAATACTGAATAAATTATTTCCTGCACGTGAGTTGACTTCAGGGCCACATCCTCGCCTTTTTATTTAAAACCTGGATTCACCTGGTTTAAAATATCTTATTTTAAAATATATCATCCCACTCTACACCTTTCCCCCAATCATCCTTCCTGCATCAACTTTCAGTGACACCTTTGTCAACATAACCCCCCCCCCCCTCCCAAAGAAAAATAGCTCCCAAGAATGACAAGTTCCACTTACTCTGCTGTTCCTGACTCTGCATTTAAGTCCATCCCTGCATCGAGAATTGCTCCAGTATCGGTATACTTTGCTCTACCCATCAAAGATAAGATCTGGTAAGCTGCTATGTATAGTACTGTTGTGAATAACACCACTAACTGTATGACAAAGTAACAGCGACATTATTTTATCACACACCACAACTACAAGTGTCGACATTATGAGAATCAATCCAAACTACTGTACCATTTACCGTCATATGGCGAAAATGTCTAGGATGGTATCACACATTAAGATCTATTTCCAATGCCCCTAGGCTCATACTCGAGAGAATAAGTCTTTGTGTTGTTTTCAGATGAAACACATCCCACTGGCACTTGAAGAAACATTCATTAATTATTATGGAGAAATCATTTTTCAACAATTTGTAAGATATACTGGTCAGTTATATTGTTAGTTTCAAATTTTGGGTACTAGTAATATAGTGTTGTCCTCAGGGAAAGTATAGGGATACTACAGTACTTACCTGACTGTGAATGGGCAAGTGTTTTCATAAACTTATCAAAAGCTTTGAATCAGTACAAGCTGAATATTTTTAAATCAACTTTATGATATAAAGTACATTCACTATTGAAGTGATCATTTTGTATGTAAAAAGAAAAAAGATTTTTTTAGACCTCAACCATACTAACATATTCAATACTTTTTTGCCTGATTTTAAGTACAGGACTTTATGATAATTTGTTTTGCCCAGTCTCTGAGAATCTACCTACCCAAGTCCACCATGTACAGCTCTCCAATAACCAGAATATCCTAATGGTGAAATAGATGCCCGTGGCAACGGCCATGATCATTGCATAAAACTGTATTGTGCTCTTGTTCTCCTCTGCTATCTGCTTCTGACCTTTGGTTCCAACTTTGCCTTTTGGTTTGGCCTGAAAATAAAATACTTCAGTCTCAATAGGAGAAATCTCAATGTGTGAAAATATGGTAGCAACTATTAGCAATAAACAGACTCACTTTTAGCTACTTACAGTTAAACTTATCAGATAGGTCTTGAAATTCAGGCTATAAACCCAAGGATTTTTACCATTTATAAGTGTTTTTATGGTGGTTAAGGTCAGGACTAGGGAAAGTGTTAGAGTCAGGGGAAGGTTTGGGATTTATTCATATATGGATCTTCAAGTATTATCACAAAATGTTGACCCTTAACAATCCTAACTTATTATGTTCAGTCAATAAAGCTGCAAGACATAACATAATAAGGCTGGATAAAGCATCTGTGACTTTAGTATCAGAAGACATCTCCCAGGCTAAAGTTGTATTCTCGTAGTCTTAAGTTGGAATTTGCAGAATACCCCGCAACTTTGAAGCAACATCCTGCTATGGCATCTGTGTATACAATATATCATGCTCTTGTGGCTACACAATTTGCACTATTGGAAGGTTAATGTTTTGCCATTCCTTTGAAGAACAGCCCAATCAATTTATATAGCCTAATTAATATTACCATGGGACCTGACTGAAACTTAAATTTGTTTGTGATATTATAATTAAAATTGGTAATCAGATTCTCATTCTTATGTTATATGTAATTTAGCCATTTTGTGAAAGGGGAGTTGCACTTACTTTGCGCCCACAAGTAAACGGAAAGAACGCTAGGTTCAATTTTAGGCCAGTGAAGGAATGAAATATCTAAGACAATCGTAGGCTAGGTTTAGGATCATTTTAGTTAGCCTAGTAGTACTAGTACTAGGCCTAGAACATATTCAAGTTCAAGCCTAGCTATGCTAGCGGCCTAGGCTCTAGTCGAGGCCTATGATCAGGTTTAGTTTTGCGAAACATATGTAGCATCATGCACAGCATATCAACCAGATGTTTTACCGGCATTTTGTCGCTTTCGTCATGAACGAACTATCTCCCAACAAATGGTATATGCGTTATATTCTACTGGAGATCTTCGATAAATAAGTTAGACCAATCCCGGGCTACTACAGGCAGACTTTTTTTTGGGTCTGGTTTGTTGATCTGGCATCAGTACAAGACTCAGTTAAGTAAACTGTGGAACGCCAAAGTTCTTAAATTGTTAAAAGCGAATAGGTACAATCATGATTTCAGGGGTTTTTATTGAGATAAAATAATTATCTTCAGAAAGTCAATAATTTATTTTTTAAAGTGCTTGCCAAACTAACTATGAGTGGTCACTTTACAAATTGGACTTAACAGAATTTTTGGTACATGATTATAAAGATTTTCAATGCAATTCAAATAATATATTATTAATATTATGATATAATATTATTATTATTTTCAATGCAATTCAAATGTTTGATACTCGTGCGTATGCAGAAATCTGAATGAAAATGCTTGACAATGAGGCAGTTGAATCGAAGCATGTAATCAGGAAAAAATGTAACATTTTCCGGGACGGTTCTAAAACTTCTAAAATATGTTCTGAGCACCAAGGGCAGAAATGAAAAAAGGGGTTTTCTGACTTGCGAAGCGGGGGGGGGGGGGGCGGAATGATACTTCCGCCCCCATATTTTTCACTGGGGGGGGGGGGGGTGGGGCCCCCAGCACCCCCGGTTCCTACGCCCTTGTATGGGGCCATCATATTGTGGGCTGGGAACTATGCTTCCCTACTTTGTAATAAATCTCCGTAAAAAGCGTGACCTATTTCCCAACAAGGGGGTACGTTTATCACACAATCAATAATAAAAATAAAAATAAGAGAAAAACTATTAACAATACTACGAAAGTCCATTAATTGCCATAAGTTTTTTAAATTATTAATTTTGCTTACGAACGAATTAAAATTATTTTTGGAATGAACCTTGTGGGCTTTCGGAACATACCTAAGGACATTTTGACTGTTTTAATTGATTCTGACTTGTGAACACAAAGTACTGAGGACGACTTCGTTACAGGTGTAACTTGATATAACCCTTACTTATTGTTATTTAGCTACACGTACCACTATGATGTAATTTCGCGCAACTAGTACACACGCCAAGTGCAGCTAACATAACAGAAGAGTCCATAGAGCGGGAGTTCTTATATTCTGCTCTATGAGTCCAAAACAACACCTCACCCGGGGTCAGTTGAAAGCAAGAACTCGTGAGTGATTAATTAAATTTAATGCAACAATGAGTTATTTGATCTATATCCATTCATTTTGAAACGTTCATCGATCTTACATTGGTAATTTAATCCCGATGCATTGCTAACTAGCTAGGTTGTAAGTACTATAGCGGCATTAGGCAACATGTTTGAATCTTACAGACTACAATAGACCATGGGAGTGCTAACGTATCACCAAACTTCCACGAAGTTAGACAGAAGCCTAAAGTAAGCCCTGGCCTGGATTAGGCCTTGCCAAACTAGTGTTACTGTTAGTTAATGTGGCAAACGCTGGAAGCCTCTTTGAAAGTTACTCCTATTTTTAGACCTAATATTAATACTGTACAGTATAGGTAGCAACTATTCACCATGGAGCCTGCAGAATAAGACAATTTTATTTTACCAAAACAACCAAAGGAAACTTCACAGAACTACTTCTTCCACCCCATTAACAAACCAAGTTTAATACAGGTACTTCTGAAACTCTCACTCATAGCCAATAATTTTTTCATAGGACGTGACTCAATAGCAAACTTTTTGCTGACCGTACCCTCAAGTTACTGCACACACTCCATAGCATGATCACTAAGAATTTTCTGTAACATTCTGCAATAAGTCTGGATGTGTATTTCATCCAATGGATAAAATAATAGCATTTCAACTCAGCATATATTTATAACCATTCGTTTCGGAGCACTGATGTTTCTTTGGGAGTGACTGAGGATGGTTGAAATACATAATAAAATCGGAAACCTCATATTAATAAATAGAAAGTACCATTAAGTAACCTATGAGTTAAGTTTAAAGTGGTCAAAATGGTATCATCAATTGATATAAATTCCTTCCAAGTTCATCTTATGGAATTAGACACAGATGTTTCACTTTATCAGTGCTAGTTTTCTTAAAAGTAACCACACCCACTAGTGATTTGATGTGTGGTCATTTGTTGTAGTAAAGCTTCTTCCAGGCATAAGAATGGTTGCAAAACAGACTTACTGAGTTATGTACAGTAGATGATAAGTCTTAACTCCAATTCTTTTATGTTTCAAATCAAGATTTACAATTTTTGCAGGTGGCAAATTTCCCTGCATATTTTTGTTTCTTCTCTTGTACCAATCTTAGAGCAATACATTGGAAATAAACGGTCCTGAGCTCAGTGTCCGTTACAGCTTGCAATGAGAACTTGAACATTTGAAAACGTAATCAGAAGACTTGAGAATGGAGAGAACCGCCCGGAAAAAGTTTCTAACTGTATCAGAAAGTGAATTATTCAAATCCCTCAGTGAAAGTGACTTACAAAGGCTCCAATCATACAAACAGCTAATGAAAATAATTCCCCCCCAAAAATCTTCAAATTGGCCAATATATCTCTGTTATTCAGCGATCATTTTCATCCTGTTTCTGCTAACACCAGTGTTTGTGCTATTTCTTGTACACAATGGTATTTTCAAGGAAGTAGAATATCTTCAAGATGCTCACCTGGCTTTGTGTAGGATGTTTATGGAGGACTATATGGAATTTGATTTACACAGAGAGGCCTGCATTCTAGAGACCATTGAAGGCATTGAGGATGTTTTCCGGCCCCCAATTGACTGCTCAATCTGCTACAATGTCACCAAAGTCGAGAGGGTGTCAGGAATTACTGTTGCTGATTTTGAGGAAAAGTTTGCATATTCATCTAGACCTGTGGTGATTACAGATGCCATGAACGATTGGACTGCTGTGGAGAAATTTAGCTTTGAGTATTTGCGATCTGTTTATCGTAATGATAGCCCGGCATTAAACAGAGCGTCCAGCGAATGTCAGTTTTTCCCGTATAAGACAAAGTTTGGATCTCTGAGAGATGTTTTTGCAATGAGTTCAGAAAGAGCTAGACTACAAGATGGCTCAAAGCCATGGTATATTGGATGGTAAGTATGAATTTGAATATTGGCAACTTAGAATGAAAAATATGAATTGGGAAATTCTAGAGACAAAGCACAAATATTTCCCTTCAAAAGACTGAATAGAAATGAAAGGAACTTTATATAAAGTAATTTAAATAATTTATTCAAGAGAATATCATTGTGGTACTAGTAGCCTATTAAAATCACTTTATAGATCAGTGCAGTCAATGCACTGAAGTATGGAGTGAATGCAATGAGGTATTTGCTGGTCCTAACAGAGAATTGTTGGTATGCTACCATACTACAAACAATAGCCCAAGATTTTCCCATGACCCTGGTGTTTACAAGGTCTCCTAAATTTTGAATTAACTCCATATTGATGAAGCTCATATTGAGTGATTCATTATTGGTTTTATGGTAAATTCTGTTGGTCAGAAATTATATTCAAAATGTGGTTCTAGGTTCATTAATAATACAAAAGTTAAGTCTTGCCACTTGTATCAAATAGATCTAGCTCAAAATTTACAAAAAAAACCTTTTTACACAAGAATTGCCTATCATAGGTGTCATTCTGGAAATATACTGTATCCTCCATAACTCCTCTCGAGAATATTTTGATGATACATATTTTTACTATAAACATTGTCATTCCCACTGGTAAAGTAGCTCAATGCCTGTTCAGTCTTGCCAACATTCTGTCATTTTTATTCCATTTTTTTTCCATATTTCAATTTTAGGAGCAACTGTGACTCTCTGGCAGCCAACACCTTACGACATCATTACAGTAGGCCATACTTCCTACCCTCTGATTCAGAGTCTAGCCGAACTGACTGGATTTTCATGGGAACACCTGGCTATGGTGCACCAATGCATGTAGGTTATTTCAGAATTTAACGCCTCCCACTACAATAGTACGATATTAGCACTATGGTCATAATGAATCTCATTTGCATCTAAGCAAAATGTCTTGTTTGTCATTTGTATTAGCCTTCCCTGACTTAGGTAAACGAGTCTAGAAGATGATTGCTATAGTGACTGAGCTGTTGAATAGGTTAACTGCAAAGTTTTCATTGTTGTTTTACAAACCATTTCATAGCATTTATGTATGGTGCAATGCACTAGGCTTTTGCATAGAACTCTAGTCAATGGTTGGGAACTGCTTTAGGGTGATATAATTGTTACAGTGTCAAGAAACCAAACTTTTCAATAAGCATCTGCCATGCCTTTGTCTAATTTAACCATCAGTTTTTATAGGTGAGGTTCTCTTAGTGTGATGGGACAACAGAAGAGGCCAATGAGATATTCATTTCAAGTGCTAAGAATTCAATTCTTTGCATTTTATATGAGTTGCAAGGCACTAGTTTCTAATTTGGCTTTGGGGTCGTAGTAGTGTTGTAAAAAAAAAGGGCAACTAGTTTACAAGAAGTAAACATGATTACTCATCTTTTTAGCAACTAAGTAAAAAGTTTTTTGTCAATAGATACATTCTTGATCTGTCACTGGTTCAAAGCAATTAACAACTACCAAACTGAACTCTGCAGTGATATCATGTTCAGGGTGCACTGTCGTTTATATAATTAACAATACCACTGATATGGTTACCCCAGAAGGTTTTTCCTTCATTCTCGATCAGATCGACAATGTCGGCCTCCCGTCATGGCAGGCGCAAGTAAAGGGTACTAAACAGTGGATTCTAGAACCCCCTCCAGAGTGTTACTTGGACTGTAGCCAACTTGAGGTAGTGGTCCATCCAGGAGAGATCAGTGAGTATCATGTACATCCATTTTTTTTTCTTGTCAGATGTCAGTCTCACTGTCTAGATCAATAAATCGTCCTTTGACCTCAAATGTTCATTTTTGTTCTCAAATTAGTTTTAGGAAGCTCTCCTTAGGAGTTTGAAACACAGTTTATGTGACCATTGCTGTCCCATCCCCCCCCCCTGCCCCCATGTATATAAATTGGTTTAGTCTTTGTTTAATCTCATTTCCCACCTTGGCTTGGATATTTTACAACTCAGTTTGAAATGTGGGAACTTTACTACACAACACACCACTTCAGCTACACAACCTTTATAAAGTGTTTAAAAGGTTTGAATGAGGATCAAAGGAAACCAGTATGTTGTTTTGCTTTTAAATTGTTTAACAATTCATGACTAAAGATTATGAGTAAGTAATGAACCAATCAGAATCTACATTACGTTTTTTAATATTCATGTAAACAAGTCACCTGACTACGCTTGCATTTGAGGTGATATGATAATTTCTTCTGTTGCAGTTGTTCTGGATACAAACCGATGGTTCCACCAGACTTACATCGAAGGCGATGACCTGAGCATCACCATTGGATCTGAATATGACTAATAGTCTATGGTCTCTCAGAGTGACATCGCATGTGATGACCTTAGCATCACCAACAGATCCTGAAATGTGATTAATAGTCTATGGACAGGTGGAGTTATTTAAGAACTTAAAAATAAGTATGATCTTACAAGTTAATAATATTTTGTAACCCCTCTTCAGGCCTCCAGGCAAGTGACCCTTGTCATTGGCGGAGCGTCCATACAGTCAGGGGGGGGGCGGATGCCCCTACAGAAAATTCTCGCCCCTCCTGACCAGTACCCCTAGCTCCGCCACTGACCCTTGTACAGTAATACAGTCTTAGCCTGAAAAGTGAACCAGTTTTGTGTGTAGGAATTGGTGTATACAGTAGACATATTCCGCTTGAGGGTATAGCTGGAGTAGTGCTATAGGCATGTACTGAGGCCTGGCAGGTGGGGTCGTGGGGGTCACATGAGGTGAGGGTTTTGTCCAGCCATGGGCTAAAGGTTGGAGTTTTAATGAGTTTAACTGGGGAATTAAAGTACAGTAGAAATAGACAATCTTTCTTTTTGGGATTTTAGGGTTTGAAAAGTTGTTGTATAGAGACCTTCAGAGAGGAAGGAGTTAACAAATAAAAGCAAATACAGAGAGCAAGAGAAAACTCTTCCTGTCATATTTATATTTCATTCTTGGCCTCGAGAACAATCTATAGCCTTTCAGAATCACGGTTTTTATTGCCTGTCACACACAAAATAGTGGTTTGATGTTCATAAAATATTTTTTAGACAGTTAATGATGGACTCTGAATTTAGAAACATCACATCAGTCCTAAATTTTATATTGAATATTCTAGGTTTGAAAAAAGTAACAGAATCATGTCGCAACGGTAGCCAATATCGAGATGGAACAGTACTGTCTTACAATTTATATGTACAGGCTTATCAAACTACATTTCATTATGTTATTTTTGGTAATGGAAAGCAATTCGGGCTGCTCTAATAGTAACGTCTGGAAATTGGCAAAGATTTCTTACTTAAGGTTCATGTAATTATAACTGCTGCAATTCTGTGCTGAGTTTGGCACAATTTTGTGGAACAATGATATTATGACCCAAAAAAAAAAAGCCTTTGTCCATGAAATAATGAAACATAATTTTTAAGATTTGTACATCACACAATGAACAGAGTATTTTGTTGGGAGTTTTACAAACATTTTTACTAAGTTTGGGTACTAGTGGTAATTTCTAACTGACCATTTCAGATATTTTATCTTTGGTATTTTATTTCATATCAGGCTTCCAAATGCATAAACTTTCCAGTTTTTACTTTTAACATTCCTGCCAACATTTATCATGACAAGCTTAACAGTTTTTACCAATGCATTTTGTTGTGATAAGATTATATATTGTGTGAAAGTAAGTGGGCCTGACATTTCAATCCTAGCAGGATCTTCTTCAGAGGCTGAATGACAAGCAACATTAACAGAATTGAAATCATGCTTTCTTGCCTATTTGATAAATACACATTTCTAAAATAAAATGCATAATTACTTTTGTCATATATTCTTTATTCGATTTCCCTGTGCATGTAATTTTAATAGTAATCAAAATAAGTAAATAAGTAATCAAAATGCCTCAATTAAGGCAGGATAAGCTGTTTATAAAATATATATTACAGCCAAGAATATGCTGCAGTAAGTTGTAAATGCAAGATGCTGCATTGAAGTATGTCACATTGCCATTGTAACTATCGACCGACTAGCTGAAGAAAACGTCCACAACTGCAGAAAAGGGGAGAGGTTGGGGGTTGGGGGGCTTGTTCTGTCTAAAGTGGTTAACTATGGTGGCACCTCACTCTGCAGTTCAGTGGACCAGTCTGAGTTTGTAATTTAACATTTTTACTAACAGAAAAGTGTATTGAAATGTTTTTTGTTAAGTTGGCATATGTGAGAAAGTTGAACATATGAGCAAATAATCAAGAAACAATTTAAGATTTGACTATTTGGGCATCGGGAATGTTTTGTTATTTTATCCCTCTTTTATCCTTCCGTCGAAAGGCCATAATTATTTGTAGATCTATCAATCCCTGCAATGTGGGGACTTCATTCAAGAGAAATTTGCCCAGATTTGAAAACTGCCGAGGGAATATTCCCAAATTTGTAGAAGCCCCTAATTTAATTCCAATTTGACCTTGTGGTTTAACTATAAGCTTTGATTGTTTACAATCACAAACCTAAAGCTTGTTCATGATTCACAGATGAATGCAACCCAATACTTTCATAGCCTATAATCCACTTGGACTTTTTTTTTTGAATTGGACTTTTATATTGGACGAGGTACTTTTAGGGCCCTTATAAACGTACAGCGTAGGCAACAGTCCCTTGATGTCAATATGTGAAGGTCAATATCAGTGTCCTCGTATTTCGTGGAAACTATACGGCCACCTTTAAACTTATACCAGTGACAAGGAGGGTTGAGATCCACCTCAATGCATGTGTGCGGCAAAAGCATTCCAAGATATCAACTCTCTTCCCATGACCATGTCCTGCCATACAGGTCACTGTCAGTTACGTTTTCAATTGAAAACTCACATACTCAAATCATTACATTTCTTCAAATGAAGTTATGGCAGAGTACAACAGAATTTCTTTACATACTTCTGTATTCCAACATACTTCAAGTACCATACACAACATTTACACTGCTACTACAGTATTCAGAATCGGAGGCATATGTGCCAAAAACATATTGCTTAATATTTTTGGTCTAAATGCTCCATGTAAGAAAATAAGCTAGAAATACTAGCAAACAAACTAATATTGTCATTGCAACAGATACAAAGAAGCAAACTTTAATATTGAATGAAACACTTGTCCATGGGTAACTTAAATAATGCTCTTGAATTGCTTAAATAATGCTCTTGAATTAAAACAATTCTTACATCATGAAATACGAGACCAAAAATTCCTGGTTGGTTAGTGTTCACCTGAGATTTCATATTTGAGATGATAAAAATTGTACTTTTCGTGTATTTTAAAACTGCGCATATTATTCCATACACTATCCTTGAGGCAAAACACATGATAGTTCCAAATCTTTTCTTTGAGTTCTAGACACCCCCCCCCTCATCATTTCTGGTTCACAAGTTTAAACAGGGTATTCTGTGTTTGTTATTCTGTATGTATTCAACTTTGTATTAAGGAAATACTGAAGAGGTCAGTTACTTTCTTGCACAAACACGTCATTTCACGATATTCTTGGATGAGATTCATCTCAGCTTGTCTTCATCATCGCCATTCTGTTCTCCCGGTTCCTTTCTCTCAGTTTGCTGTACATCTCTGTCTTCCTTGTCCATTATTTCCATCTCGTCAAAATCGTCGATGTCAACCAATCTCTTCTTACCAAACGTCGGTGGCCCAAGGAGCGTCTCCACATCGGCGTAATTCAAGACTTCTTTCTCGAGGAGACTTCCAGCGAGCTTATGAAACAAAACGTACACGGGGTCATGAATATTAAGCATCAAGAGATACGCCATGCTTGAAATTTTCAATAAACGACGACCAATTTTTCCAGCTTGTTAATAGACAGAAAACATTAAAACTCAATGAAGATTTTCAAACACCTGTTATGTATGACATGAAATGCAAGAAACAAACAGACAATGGTTCAACCTTTATTCAGTAGCAGAGCAAGACAGATAGCACAACGAACGTCGAATATGAGAAGCACCTGCTTTATTACTCTTGCTTTTATGATATGAAGAATTTGTTCATTTTTCTTCTTTTTAATCTCCTGCATCTTGTCATCTCACTTCCCATTTTGTTTGTTATATTAGTTTACTGTTCGATGTTCAAAGTTAACATTTTGACTATCTGCTTCTTAACAAGGATCGGGTGCGTCTGTCTTTGGTACAGTTCGCCTTTCGAATAAGATATTGCTAGGATCGAGACGTTATACAACAAAACAGTTGCATATCCAATTTAATGTTTTTTCAGTGATGCTAATCTCAAGGCTCCCAAAACTGAATCTGTTTGCCGTCCTTTCGGTTCTGACAATGCCGAAATGGCGTTTTATGGCTAAACTGCCCGGATTAAACTTGCTTGAAGTTCATGGTCAAGTCATATGATAGAAAAAAATCCATAAAGCCATCTAGCATATATTTAAGTGCATTTTGTTGGCTCTGCCCAAGTAAAAGCTCTCTTAAGCCCTTTTTACGTCAATATAAACTACGCAAACGGACCATTGAAGACATCAAAGAAATATTGATGACTTTAAAAAAACCGCAATAATCACCAAATCTAGTTTATCTTTATTTTCAGCCAGTATCGCCTCCGTCTTTCTGTAAGCTTCGTTAACAATTTTCCTAGCCTCCTGAAAAATGAAAAGATGAAAATATCAAATACAAAAAATTCATACCTTTGACAAATTTTGAAATTTAAAGTCCAACAATGCCAACTCTCAAATAAGGTTTTAAGGGTGTGAAGACTCGCGCAAAAAGAAACGTCTAATGCCGGTAATCTGACCTAGTTTCGAATGAGGTGTAACAGAAGTGTTAGACACCACCATCGATCCCAGAAAATACACACACACAACTTGCTACCGTCGGTAATTAGGCACCAATGTATAGTCAGTACATACAGCTGCGGTCAATACCCACGGCACATTGTACAAACCATACAGCGGTGGACATCTCAGGTCCAGCTAAAGATAACAAGGTATCACATTTCATTACTGTACTGTCTGCATTTTGTAGCGACACGAACAAAACTTCACTTGCAAGCAACGGAAAGTTAACTTTTTCAGATGGCCGCACGCAGTTTGGGGCGAGTCTTCAATGCCTTTAACATCGCAGACAAACAGAGAGCCTGGTTTCCATGGCATGCCAAGAAGGCACAAGAGGTGATGGCCATTACGAGTTCAACCTGGTTAGCCCCCGCTTGGTTTATAACCGGACAAAACGGTGATTTCCGGGTATCACATGATCTACGAGGGTAACCAGTCTTCCTTATCCAGGGATGTGCCCAAGATTTCCTGAGTGCCGGGTATACTGATCGCCGTCCTGGGGGAGGGGTTTAAGGGGAGGGGTGTCCCATGTTGTCTTGACCATAGTTGGAAGTCAGACTATGCTGTAATTTCAAATGATCTGGCGTGTGGCTTTTATCTGTGGGTCAGGAATGAACAATCAAGCTGTTTCTAAGAAATCACCATCAAACAGGTAAAAATTGATAACTTGGTAACTTGATAACTTGGGGAATTCTCCAGGATAGTAGATCCACCCCTAAATATAATCTGGGGACAGAATTAATACAGGGATGGAAATTGGGGACGTCGAGTCACCTTAATGTACGGAGTGATGACCTTTAATTACCTGGTCAATAACATGCTGCAGTCGGCGACTGTAGGGCTTCCTTCCGACGTCTCCGCTGTCTCCCTCCGGGAAAGAAACATTTCCAACCTTGTCGTTCATGCCGTACTGGCTGATTTGGGCGTACGCCATTTTGGTGACCCTGCTTAGATCATCTTGAGCACCTGTTATAAATTGGAGACATTGCCACAGTTTTTAATGGTATTGTTAAGTGAGTGTTGGAAGTGAAAGAGCAAGAAAGATAATTGGATAGGATAGGTTTTCACAAAAAGGTCTTTTGCTATAATTCAAATAAAAAAACAACAAATACAAATGTTAAAATCATAAATTTTCTTTTCTTTTTCAAATGATCCATTCTTTCTTTAGTGATACTAATGGCCGACAATAAACTTACCAGTAGTGACTCTATTAAACATTAACGCTTCAGCAACTCTTCCCCCGAGAGCCATACACATCCTGTCAAACAGCTGGAAAATGAAAACAAATGAATAAACATGCCTCTAATTAGAGCACTACCAAGGTACTAACGTCTCTTTCGAAATGAGAAAGGAGAGATGTTACTTATTCATCAACTGGCAATATTTTGTATAAGGTCCTCCCAAATTTTAACAAAAGTCAGAATCTTGAGTAACTTGACAATCTTGATGTTGAAAGTGAAGCCGTGTGCTTTCATTTGCTTAAATACATTAAATACATTTAACACTAGATTACATAGTTGGTTATAGTATGAAGGATACACTGTTTGTTTTCATATACTCCAAACCACATATATATTATACCCAGCTTTTGGACAAAGAATGTAACTTTCTCTCATATAATCCAGATTTTACTACTAAATGTCCAATTACAATATATCATCACAATATCTAAATATTATCTAACACAATTTTCTGCAAATAATGAACTTTTGCAATGAAAAACATCTACAGTCTCTGCAAGTATAACAGAAGTATTTCTCTGTTTTTTGTTCGTTTTGGTAATTTATACCAACCTGCTCTTTGGACAGGAGCTTAAAATCTGTTGGTAAATATTGGGCAAATCCCAGTGCAGAGCTTGTCCTTGGTACAATGGATATTTTGAGCAGTGCGTCCGTGTGTTCCAGCAACCATCCTGTCAATGCGTGACCTGATTCATGGTAAGCGACAACCTTCCTCTCCTCCTTCGAAAGGACACTGCTGGTCTTTTCTGCGCCTGCGACGACTCTCTCCACGGCATACTCAAAGTCCTGGACGTCGACCACCTTCCTGGCATTCCTCGCGGCATAGAGGGCAGCCTCGTTGGTTAAATTAGCAATGTCAGCACCTGTTGAGGTGGAGTGAAGAAGAAAAAGAAAAAGAAAAGAAAATTACACATTTAATAAATAGCATCATTTGTGATAAATAAAGTAGCAGCTCTCCTAATTACAGCATCATCATCCATAATAACATAAAATGTAGCAATATATAGGAGCGATAAAGCACGGTTTGTCAGACCGATAATCTAGGATCAATAAAGTCTTGGCCAAGTCGTTTGTAATACTCTTTTTCTCGAAGGCAAACTGTTCATGCCTCAGAGTCCATTTCTGCCTATCACGAATGTGCTTGCCTACTGTAGCTTACATGCCCGAGGATCTGTCCGATACAAACGTCTTGGACATTTCTCCAAAGAGGGGCGTGAACTTCTGCTTATCAAAAATCTTTATTAATACTGCTGTTACAAAATTACTTGTCATGTGAGATCATGTTCTTCCACAGCAATTAGCGACAGTCTCGCAGTGTACAAACCAATCTCAGGCCAAGAGATTGTTCACTGTAGGAGGAAGGGCTTGAATAAACATTTTGGGGGAAGTGGGCCCAAATGGCCAACCTGATTGGCTTCTTCGCTTTTCCGAAGCAAATCTGCCAAAATCAAAGGGAAACATACGATAGCTGTTTCCTTCATTTTTAGTAATCTCAGTCAATTTGACCATTATAACAATAGACAACTCTTCTGGTATTGCATGAATACTCTGTCTTTGTTTATGTGCTCACCACTCATTCCTGGAGAAAGTTGAGCTAGTCTTGTTGAGTATTCAGATGCTGGCTTCTTTAACTTCAGTTTCTTCAGATGGACTTCAAATATTTCCTTCCTCTCGATAAGCGTTGGACTGTCAATCAGAATGTGCCTATCGAATCGTCCAGGTCTCAGCAACGCCTGGCAAAATGAGAGCAACAACAGAGGTCAATTCCAAGTTAAATAAATTAATGGCATATTCAATCATAGGCTTTTGCTATATTTAATCTAAAGAAAGTAGGAAAAAGTATTTTCATATGGCATGAAGGAGGAGGAGGAGGAGGTTTAATTGGGTTGAAGATTCCCCATCCTCTTTGGATGCAAACTGTTTTTGAATATACCTATAATAGAATTGTATCTTGTTTGAACTTTATTTGTCTCTGTCCACAAAATGTGCTATAAATTTCTCAGCAGGTGGCTGTAGCGAACGATTTATACAATTATATTTGCTACAGTCTAAATTCTTACATGCAAATTAGGCTAGGCTGGGTGCCTTCACTGTAGTGATGGGAAGTGTGGCAGGTATAGGCAGAGAGTTCAGATTTGATTTGAGAAGCAGCAAACCTTTCCAAATTTAGAACATCAGCACTGACCTTCAATTGCAAGAAACTTACCAATGGAGATCTGTATCAGACAGTGGAAAAATTAACTCTGTGAATATAACCAACTGCTATTAGGAAGTATATGAAAAATAAACCATCAAATTTACCGTCCTGCTGACCTGGTAGTCAGGGGGTACTCGTATTGTAGAATTGTTTGCCTGTAGCATGTACTCTGCCTCACAGATTTGTACCCATACTCTAGGAATCTAGTATAGTTACTATTGCAAGTTAGTAGTACTCATATACATGCTTAGAGCCTTGTACTCATCCTGGTACTGTTACGATGGCCCATTGTAGCCTAACGCTAGTCACTGCTAGTGAGGAACCTAATGTTATAATATAGAAAGTATTTGAAATGGCCTACGTGACAAATCAATATTTGAGAAATTAGGTTGGGTTACCGTGTCAGAATGTTATTTATGTAATGAACAATACACGATTGTTCTGGTATATTCCTTATGATGGCACGCTGGTCTCGGTTCCCGTCGGTTTACGTGAAGTCCCATTGTACGCTGTGCACGCATCTTCGTGGATTCTCTGGAATGTTCGCGAGATATGCAAAGGACTTCCGGGAACGAAGAAACTGGGTCGAATTGTTACTCAGGTGTATCGAGAAAGATCTAGGTGATTTTTGACATGGCGAATCGTATAAAAACCCGCCCCAGATCGGAAAGTCTCTCAGTTTCTGAACGAATACAAGCGACGACCCATATTATACCATTCTACTATATATCGTCAGTGCTCAACTGCCAGTAGTTTCTGAGGGATTGAGATATCGATACCAAGATTGATTTCTACACTTCCATTCAGAAGTTTGAAGAGGACTTTGCTGTGAAACTACAGTTTTCCAGTCTTTATTTCGGAGAAGGTGAAGAATTTCTGTCTCCGTTGAGGAAGTTCGTTACGCCAGGAGTTGGTGGCTATAAAGCTAATTTTGGACTGACTCTGGTAATATTTAGT
Source organism: Apostichopus parvimensis (assembly GCA_000934455.1). NCBI lineage: Eukaryota > Metazoa > Echinodermata > Holothuroidea > Aspidochirotida > Stichopodidae > Apostichopus > Apostichopus parvimensis. The sequence goes on along the minus strand of KN883290.1, from coordinate 88,059 downwards.
CGGCGAGAAGTTCGACTTGTGCTTCACTCGATTGTGGCTGGAAGTCCGTCTTCTATTTTGGAGCATCGCCGGAAAGAAGGTGACTGCTGTTTCTAGGATCGCGAGAAACTTCGTCGAGGACCAGTGAATTTCGCGGTACAACGGACCGAGAATCGTCGTCGTCAAGGTCGTGGCCGCTGAGGGATATCGCCGTTGGAAGAGACCAGCGTGTTTTAAAGTGTATCCTATTTTGTTAAGTTTGTGAGTAATTTCCTATATATTTGTAATTACCACTTGTTGTTGTTGGTTCGAGCTCCATTGTTCAATATAGTTTACGTTCTCATTCAAATTCTCTAGACTCGTCAGTTTGTCTGTGTTCCTCTCAAAAACGAACCCAGGCTTGTGTCTCGTTAAAAATTTAATTATCGAGACCTCTCGCATTCCAACGTAACAGTACTCATACCAAAGGAAATTCTACTTGTAGTTGTACTCATGCTACTAGTCTATCATCCTGTCAACATCAATGAGTTTATAAAAAGATGTTGCTTCCTATTTATCTACATGCAGAGCATGCACTTTAACATAAGTGATATTGTTTCTTCAGGAGGTAAGGGACCCAAAGTTTAGTGTGCTAGATGATTACTATTTCTACCAGTCTTTTCCAATTAATAAAACAAAATTTGTTTGTACCTTATCCAAGACATCTGCCCTGTTGGTCGATGCCAGCATGGTGACCCCCTTCTGTGTACCCATACCATCCATCTCTACCAGCAACTGGTTCAGGGTCTGTTCCTCCTCGGGGGATGAACCCATGGCAGCACTGCAGAGAAAGAAGGCATTATAAAAATAGGAATACCTAATTTGTAAGAATAAATCACAAAGTATGTTGCATGTTTATGAGGCATGGAGGAGATGGGGGATGGGGTGATGGAAACTGGTATTAAAAAAAAAACTTTGCCAAACTGCTTCTTTTTTTTGTGACATAAAAGAATCATTTAATATTTAATAATCTCATTTTAACATATTCCAAATATTTATTATATTAAAGACTCTGCCAGGTGTTCTTTAGATACAAACATTTGCCAACCCGTTTTTAACACACACACCAAAAAAAGAAGGATTATTTAATCTAATTTACATTTTCACAATAAAAGAGACACTGCCAGTTGTTTTGAGATAGGGAAACAGATAAATAAGTCTTACAGCATCATTCACGCAAGTAAAATTTCATACACTTTTCAGTGTTACTTGTCAATAAGATGAAGACATAGAAATACATGTGACCATACCTTCCCTGTCGTTTTCTGCCAATGGCATCCAGTTCATCAATGTAAACGATGCAGGGCGACCTCTTTCTGGCCTCTTTGAATAAATCCCGCACCCTAGCAGCTCCCAGACCGCCAATCATTTCCACAAACTCTGACCCTGCCATAGCGAGAAACGGTACGTTGGCTTCCGTAGCGACAGCCTTGGCCAGTAGGGTCTTACCGCACCCAGGGGGACCTAACAGGAGGGCACCCTTTGGGACCTAAATATTAATAGCAAATTTATAGAAACAGTCCTCAATGACAAGACATTTTCAAAACGAACAAATTTACTCAGAAAATTGAGTCAGTATATGACATGAGATATTTTTATGGCAGTAATTTCCTCTAAATGGATATATAAAACTTACCATCTAAACAGGTTCAAAATCAAATACAAATGAATGAGGGAGTTAGTGATGGATGGGGTGTGGGGCTGGATGGGGAGTTAGTGATGGATGGGGTGTGGGGCTGGATGGGGAGTTAGT
>KN883290.1:46919-57168 GCA_000934455.1 Apostichopus parvimensis | reverse complement strand
TCAAAGAAGAAGAAGAAGAAAAAGAAGAAGAGAGTGACGATCGAAGACGCTCTAAACAACGGACAATCAGAGGAACAGAAAGAGGAAGGTGGGTTGTTAATCATGTGACTTGTCAGGTGGTATTATGTATGATATCAGGTAGCATGTACAGCCTTACATAATGCCCCTATACCTTTCAAATTAAAATTGTCAGAATGAACCGTTTTAAGACATTGTGGATCTTTTAACCTGATACACTACACAGTGGTCCTTTTCTGCCTAGCGAACATCCTGTATATTGATGTCATGTCATTCAATTTTCTGTGTGCTGACCTAGCTATTATGGAAGGGAAAGAAGTCAAACTGTTATTCTGCTTTTAGGCCCCCTTCTGGACACTGTGTGGATTAATACCAGGGGTGATTGATTGATGATAGGGTGTCACCATAAACTCAGTCAGGGAAGATTCTTTATTATTGACTATTCTAAATTCTCCACACCTTTCTGTCTTTGTCCTTCTCCAGTTTACTCCCTACCCCCTTCCCTTAATTCTCTCTTTGTCCCTCCACTGTTTATCTCCTACCTCTCCTCTTCCCCTGTTGCTTTCTTCTCTCCTTCCCTTGTCTACTAATACCCTTACATCTATCTCTTTGTGTTCACCATGCTCATTAACCTGTCTGTATTCTGTGCATGTTTTTGTCCCTTCTGTTACTTGTCATTTAGCCTCTGAAGAAGATCCTGCTAGGATCGAAACGTCAGGCCAACTTACTTTTACACAATCTATTACACAGGCTCTCTAGTGGATAAGCAGTTTGCTAAAAGTTTTATTTTATTTTTATTCTAAATTCTGCACATTTTAAATATTTCTGGGACAAACTGATATTTATCTTCTAGTTTTACAAGCAATATATTTAGAACCATTCCTTTTGTTGGCCACTGTTACATTTATTTATTTTTTTGAAATGTTTTTCTTGCTTTGCCTTTAAAGGAGAAGACATTGACGCACGGATCAAAGCTGCAATTCCTTGGGCTGGATCAGAGAGAGATTACACATACGATGAGGTAATTGATTTGTTTGCCATGTAATCGTTAAGTATCTTATATTGAAGTGGTGGATATGCTAGAAGTGTTTTTACCATGTACTGTGTTATGTATTATAGTTAATTATTATGTGTTTTCAAAGAACTGTAGATTGGCAATACAGAGCAAGTGATCCGCCATCTTAATAAACATGATTCGGAACTTTTAACTAAATTGTTACAGTCATTTATACTTGTTATGTCCGGAGAAGAACACAACACACTGATAAGCTTCTGGTAGAGAATGGACTGTAAATATGCATCTAAAGTAGTAAATTCATTTGAACAGTTTTAATTTGTACACACAAACATAAAGAATGTACAGTAAGACTGGAAAGTTAAGCCTGACTGTGAGTTCTGACTAGTCCCATCATATCTGCGTCTTTCAAATGTGTTAGTTGTTGACTTTCTTTAAAGTACGTTTTGATGTAAAGCATAATTGATAGGGTTTATTCATGAAGGATCGTTACAGTCATTGAGACTGGCTGCCTTTCCTTCCGATCTGAATTAACTTTTGTCCCAGATATTATAATGAAACAGAGCATTCTGTGAAAGTGAAGTAATCCTGGGGGCTTACTGTTGAGATTTTGTTGTGAAGATATTTCTATTCTTGATGTATTTAGCATTGTTAATATTGCAAAAGAACCACCGATATATCTTCTTTTGGGGGGGGGGGGGGGGGGGGGGGTTTAACTTGTTACAATCACTTTGGACAACCTTAACCTTTCTTGAGTCAAGAGCATACAGATAGGGAAGCAAATACAAGAAATTAACAGTGGATCTTGTATTCATGCGTGTGCATGAAGCAGAATCCATCCTCTTAGGGAGCATAGCCAAATCTAGTCGGCGCCTGGTGCCGCGCAAATCTACTGCCCATTGTGCTGCTACTGAATATTCTTCACGGCCCAGTGACCACAGTACTTCACTTGGCAAGTTAATGAGGCAGCCGTGGGTTGGGTCTACGAACACATAACAATAGGCTTTCTTAGCAACAAGAAAGAGTGACAGAAATTCATGAATAGGAGCTTACTTACACAGTCTGTTGCAACTTATCAATGGTCTATTGTTCGCATTCATTGTGCCTTGGTTTATTGCCGTACAATTGGTCTCGATATCATTTCCCCTTCCACAATACTGACATCCCATGATTGTGTGAAGCCTAACCACACTGAAGGCAATGGAAAAATCTAGCCTAACTATAGTGCACAGGCTTCGTGAATGTAAAAGTGCCATTCACGGTAAATGATGAGCGTTCCTAAATCCCAACCTACTCACAAAGGTAATGTCAATGACTACTCTCGCACAGTACAAGGTATGTGTCACACGGCCCAGCGCGCGAATATCGCTGTTGTACTGAATTTTATAATCAGCATCACGGGAAATGTTTTGAACCGATTTATTGTATTCCACATTTATTTCTAATTTTTTTCTTGTATATAACGTTCGTAAGTGCAGACTGTGTAAGTGTTCTCTTTCGTATGAGTTTGACTTCAGTTCGAACGATTTCTTTTCTGCTATCACACATATATTCTATACAACTTTTCTGTGCAAAGTTTTAAGAATCGCCGCTCTTGACGAAAGCCCACAGAGCAAACTTACACGAGTTGACCTTTGTACTGATTGTTACTTGTACACATGACAGTAGTGGTCTAGTCGAGGATGCACCTGTGCTACGTATAACTATAGGGGTTATAAGGACGCAACCAATTCATAGTGGGTGTTGATCTAGTGTCAAGAGAAACTTTTCTGGAAACTTGCCAAGATTTTTGTATGAGAAACTTTTTTGGAAACTTGCCAAGATTTTCATATAAACCAAACACGCAGCACTTGTACCGTATTTTACACATTGAATATTTTAAAATATCGGAAGTTCAACTTTTAAAAGATTGTAAGAAAGATAAAATATCTTTTCATTTTATAACATTACATCATAATGTAGCTACTAAAACTATTATCTGTCGAACAAGAAATTTACCGTCGAATGTTTTGCTCTCAACATTACTTCTTTTTTGTTCTTCTTTCTTTTTTATTGGTCATAGCCTTTTACCTGTCGTACTGTGTTTGTACGTGGTCATGTTAGTAAATTTTAAAGTTACGCACATCGTATACCAACTGCATGATAACATTTTCTAAGTGGCCTAGCTTTTACTTCTGCTTATATTTGTTACAAATAGGATGCATCTCAAAGCTGTTCGATAAAAAAGTCATTGAAAATTTCGAATTCTTCACACACATAGCCCAAGTATATCGGGAATATTATTGTCCAATCGAATAACGCGACCAGCAACACTGCCGCGCCGCTAAATATCTATGGAAAATTAGTACTGAGTCTCACATACAGTTAAGTCTATTGCGCATTTCCGTTGAAGTACTGTATAAACTCGTAAATTTGTCTTCAGCTAGCTGTCACGTAACTATCGCAAAACCGGTCCCAGAGCACAGTCTGGCATTTTTGAACGAATTTTGTTTAAGACAATGATCATAAAACAAATGGAATTTACAGTATAAAGTTGGTAGTAATGTATCATAAGGTCGATATTGCAAATGTAGGCATATATTTTCTATTCCTTCTTCTTTCCTTTTTGTTTTCTTTGTGAGTGCGACTGGGGTGGAAGTTCGTTCGGGTTCAGTATACTTTACATGTGAACATGAAAATAAGATGATCGAAATGAAACAAAACAAACAATTTTCCCATTATTAGTCTGTGTTTAAACACTGGAAAGGTAACCGTTTGCGCAAAGATAAACTATACAAAAGATCGGCACACTTTTGCCACTATCAAATGTATTGTCTGCAGAACAAAAGAACGTAGCAACGCTGGTGCCAGGATCGTTCAAGTTGCTTCGGAGAGTTACTCATGCATATCTTTAAGCTCCTCCCATTCTGCATAGGTCTTCTGCAGGGCTAGGGAGCTCATTTTACGGTGTGTGCACAAAGTGTAAAGGGGTCATTGTGCAGTTGTGGCTCCGCCAGGCGCAGACTAGATTTGGCTACGTTCCCTTACATTCACTTGGCTATTCAGACAATACTAAACTTAACAAACTCTATAGTATGACACTACTAGAAGGAACTTAATGAGAGATATCTGTGTATGTCATGGAGTGAAGACTGTTGTAAAGACTTTATGCTAATTTTAATTGATCACCTCTTCCAAAAGTCTTCTTTATTTTTCTTGAATCGTGCATGCAGCTTTTGACAAGAGTGTTTGACATTATGAAGGCCAAGAATCCCGACATGGTTGGAGACAAGAAACGCTTTGTCATGAAACCGCCCCAGGTCGTCAGAGTGGGAACCAAAAAGAGCTCATTCGTCAACTTTTCCGATATTTGCAGAATGTAAGTGACTCGTCTCTTTGGAAACAGTTAACATAGGAATATGAGGCAGTGTTTGAAGGCTTATGTAGTTACATGGTAAACAGCAATCTACCAGCTGTCACATACATTCCTACTCTAGAAGCAGTTCAGGACCTAATCTTCTATACTGTATTCCCATATCATGCTTAAAAGCAACTGTACAGATAGTATGAACAGTTTCAAACCTGAATCTGAGAGAAATATAACATTCATACTGTCAGTACAAGTTATTTGAAGGATGACATCAAAGTACATTATTCAAAAATTTGTCCAAACTTAGCGATCAAAAATGGTGGTCATAAATATTTAATCATATAAAATGCTAATTAACATTTACTATAGTTTACTGATACATATATTACATGGACTGTTTGTTAGCTTTGAGTCAATGCTTAACTCTCATTGACTTCTGTGGCATGGTTTGTTGCATTATCAGTATTAAATGAGGTTCTCAACAGCTGAAGTATATGAATGAAACATGGAGCACAAATTCACAGGGTTGGATGCATTCAATACGTTAGCAATACATAGCAGCTTTGTATTTATGATAAAGCTTCAACCCACTTCCAAAGTTTGTTCTGCTTGACATCGGTAACATTATGGGATAACGTTGATTGAATTTACAGGGACCTGTCTGTGTTTAAAGGGTGGGAAGACTTGCGCACAAAGAAACGTCTCATGCCGGTAATCTGACCTTGTTTCGAACAAGGTGTAACAGAAGTGTTAAATACCACCATCGGTTCCAGAAAATACACACACACAGCTTGCTACTGTCGGTAATTAGACAGTTAGTGTACAGTCAGTACATACAGCTACCGTCAATACCAGTGTACATAGCAGCGATGGACATCTCAGGTCTAGATAAAAGATAACAAGGTATCACGTGTCATTACTGTCTGCATTTTGTAGCGACAAGAAAAAAACTACACTTGCAAGCGACAGAAAGTTAACATATTCAGAGCACGGCACGCGGTCTAGGGCGAGTCTTTAATGCCTTTACGATTTAAGAACAGTTCATTAGTAGATCGACTACTCCTTTGTTCTTCCTCATCACAGGCTTCACAGGCAGCCAGAACATTTGCTAGCCTTTCTCTTAGCTGAGCTGGGAACCAGCGGATCCATTGATGGTCAGAACATGTTAATCATCAAAGGTCGTTTCCAACAGAAGCAGATTGAAAACGTTCTAAGACGATACATCAGTAAGTACATCGAACGTGTCATCGTTTTCATGCTTCATTTCCGAGTTTTGAGAAGATTCTAAGCGGGTGGCTGATCATTAATAGTGGAAATCTTACTTGTAGTGAGTGTTGTGTTCATACTCAGCTGCTCAGGGAATTTTCGTGTCAAATCACGGATGGCTGTTGCTGCACCCTCTCCAAAAATTCCCAAAAAATTTGGATGATTGAAACACCATCAAATAAGCATATTCTGAAAATTTCAGTTGCATTGTTTTACAATTGGTAATAGGATGTTTAATTGCTGAGAAATGACACCTCCAAAGTCAAGAAAATGCCATGGTGGAGACAAATTGCGGAATTTCAAAGTGTGATAAATCGGCCAATTGTAAAGCAATGCAACTGAAATTTCAGAATATGCATATTTCATGGTGTTCCAATCATACCAAAATTCTGGGAATTTTTGAAAGATGTCGAACTACAACATACCTCAAAATTTGGTGATTTGATATGGAATGACCCTCAAAGGTACTAGTTTAAGGTTACGTACTGGGTACTCACAGTTGAAACCTTATGCTGGTACTCATAGCCAGTTGAATAATAATTGTAAATCATGCCGTTTGTCCATTTGTACTGCACGTCTGTTGGAAATGTTTGTTATTTCATGTGGAATTGTTTATAACGCTTGAAGTATTGTATCAGGGGAGAATTTTCCTTCATGTTAGTAGATGACTGATGTTTCTCCTCTGAAAAATATGTGTCTTGTGAAAAGTGCGGAGACCACAATCAAGCTCATCATTCCTCTCCCGTTGGACTTAAAATGTCCCTTTATACAAGATTTTCATAATTTCCTCCTGCATCCTCCATCTCTAGACCTCTAAAATGTCAAGTTTGATGAATGTTTTTTTTTTTTGCTCCCGCAGAAGAGTATGTGACGTGTCACACGTGCAGGTCCTCGGAAACCATCCTACACAAGGAGAACCGCCTCTTCTTCCTCCAGTGCGAGAGCTGTCAGTCAAGGTGCTCGGTCGCTAGTATCAAATCAGGATTCCAAGCCGTCACATCTAAGAGGGCAACAATGAGAGCCAAAGCTAACTGATCCTCCGACGAAAAATTAGGAACTTTAAGTGACAGGAAGAATCGATAGAGTTTTGAAGGAACAATAAATGTGGATTTGTTTGGTCGAATGAGCAAGCATGGACAATTTTATCACAGTTGAGGTCGATTTGCTCTTAATACCAACATTGCGCGATGTGGACGACCGGTCATTCGTGAAGGAGGGAATCTTCGGCCTGGATTTTAAAAAAACAAATCAACTTTTAAGGCAGTATATCTTGTTTGTCCACTGAACTTCAACATATTGTAAACATCTGATTGGTCCTTCATTACTTGATTCTTCATTTTCTTATTTTCTTGTTTCTGTGATAGTTACTAGTACGTAATTTGGTAATATTGCTTCAGTTTCTTCTAGAGACTGCTACAGATGCTTGTTGTTGTTGTTTGTAATGTGTTTCTGTGAGTCATACATTGGGGAGTGTAAGTTAAAAGGGCCGGGTGGGGTTACAGTTGTTTTAGTTGTAGTTTGATGAGCCTGTGAAGTGAATGTTTGGGTCAGTTTTTAATGATCAAATTGAGCAGAAGATTGTCTATATAAACAAGAAAAGTTGACCAGCTGAGGTTAGTTAAACATAATAGATTGAGTTATCAGCTCTTTCTAGTTTCATGGAACAATGGCTATGAAATCATAATACATATATATATATATATGTCATATATATTATATATATACGTCATATGACATATATATGTCATATATCATAATACATATTTTCTTTAACTTATGATACATGGGTTATTCAAAATACATGTAAGTTAGAGAAAATCCGTACATATATGGTCTTTAGCAATTAAATGATACTTCTGTATGTGTAGTAATGACTAGTATTCTAACATTTCTCTTGCTTAACCAGCTCTTGTTTATAACATGTAGGTTAATGGGATGTGCTTGGTATTAATCCCTCTTCCCTCACCGTGGAACATTACGACTAACAATCATCTTATTAATCGGTTTCTTGTGAGAACCCTATATAGGAGACTAATCATCCATGATAGGAAAATGATCCAGTGATTTACTGAAGGTTTGGTATTAAAGGAAAGAATGTCGTGTGGGAGGAATATAATATATATTCTTGGTTATGAAATTTTGTAATGGAAACGTGAATGAGTTACATTGTCATAATAAATTATGAAACTGTCTTGTTTTGGTGGCATTTTCTGCACAGACAATAAAAGAGATGGGAAAGGCACGTCAGGAATCTGTCCCCTTTTTTCTTTTCTTGTTTTTGTTGTTAAATACAACTTTGAACTGTAAGAGCTTAAATTGCTGCTAAACTAAGCAATTTAATGATACCAACCTCATAACCATGTTTTCTGGGGACGTTTGGGGTGCTTTCCAGAGGGGAGAATAACGAATGTAGGTTGAAATCTAGGATCACACCAATTTTCATTTGATTCAACCCATCAAGTGGCAGAGAAGGGGATTTTAAGAGAAACATCGCCCTTTAGTATATATGTAAGAAAATCAACACAGTAGCTGATGGCGAAATTATGAAAGATTTTTAAGAAGCAGATTTTTGACTGGAATGGGATTTAAACCATCTGACCATGTGATAATTTTGATCTATAATACAACAGTGCTGGGTTCACTTCTTCTTGTTCAATGTCTGTAAGTGTAGTGGCTAAATCATTCCAAACAATTTTCTGTGACAAATGTTCATTTCCTCAGACAGGTTACCTGGCAACAGGTCTGACAAGAGGGAGGGGGGTGCATACATCATCACGAGGGTCAATTAGGTTGCTAAGAGATAAATCATTTGTTCTCATTTTCATAGTATACTTTGGGAAAATAAGTAGGATGGGGAGGGTGGCCGGTCTAGTGACATCTTTCCCCGGATTCCAACCTTACTCTCCTTGCTACTGTCCGTCAAACACTTCTGTGATCCTTAAATAAATACTAACCGCTTAAAAGAATATACAGTGCAACTTTAGGTCAAATTTTGCCACAACTTTTGTAATTCATAACCTCAAATATTCTCATATGGAATAAGTATAAATATTATCATATACATACATCATATTTAACAAATCTTTGAACAGCATACAAGTTTCATATATATCTATATATATGTATATATATATATATATGAATATCATAAATATCACTTTGCATTCCCTCTAAAAAATTTCAAAGGCAATGGTTGGATTTACCTAATGCTTATCAACTCACCTTCACCCCATCTTAACCATTTTACCACTATCTTGCCTTGGAATCACACCACCAATGGAAAACATCACTCTTATTAATATTTTATAATTTTACACCAGGGTATAGAAAATATCTGTTACATGATTTCAAATGGCAATATGTTTACACAGCACACAGAAGAGCTTAATGGAATGTATACATCTGATTGGTCCTTCATTACTTGATTCTTCATTTTCTTATTTTCTTGTTTCTGTGATAGTTACTAGTACGTAATTTGGTAATATTGCTTCAGTTTCTTCTAGAGACTGCTACAGATGCTTGTTGTTGTTGTTTGTAATGTGTTTCTGTGAGTCATACATTGGGGAGTGTAAGTTAAAAGGGCCGGGTGGGGTGACCGTTGTTTTAGTTGTAGTTTGATGAGCCTGTAAAGTGAATGTTTGGGGTCAGATTTTAATGATCAAATTGAGCAGAAGTTTGTCTGTATAAACAAGAAAAGTTGACCAGCTGAGGTTAGTTAAACATAATAGATTTAATTATCAGCTCTTTCTAGTTTCATGGAACAATGGCTATGAAATCATAATATATATATATATATATATATATATGTCATATATATATATATGTCATATATATATATATGTCATATATCATATATGTCATATATATGTCATATATCATAATACATATTTTCTTTAACTTATTATACATGGGTTATTCAAAATTCATGTAAGTTAGAGAAAATCCGTACATATATGGTCTTTAGCAATTAAATGATACTTCTGTATGTGTAGTAATGACTAGTGTTCTTAACTAACATTTCTCTTGCTTCACCAGCTCTTGTTTATAACATGTAGGTAAATGGGATGTGCTTGGTATTAATCCCTCTTCCCTCACCGTGGAACATTACGACTAACAATCGTCTTATTAATCGGTTTCTTGTGAGAACCCTATATAGGAGACTAATCATCCATGATAGGAAAATGATCCAGTGATTTACTGAAGGTTTGGTATTAAAGGAAAGAATGTCGTGTGGGAGGAATATAATATATATTCTTGGTTATGAAATTTTGTAATGGAAACGTGAATGAGTTACATTGTCATAATAAATTATGAAACTGTCTTGTTTTGGTGGCATTTTCTGCACAGACAATAAAAGAGATGGGAAAGGCACGTCAGGAATCTGTCCCCTTTTTTCTTTTCTTGTTTTTGTTGTTAAATACAACTTTGAACTGTAAGAGCTTAAATTGCTGCTAAACTAAGCAATTTAATGATACCAACCTCATAACCATGTTTTCTGGGGACGTTTGGGGTGCTTTCCAGAGGGGAGAATAACGAATGTAGGTTGAAATCTAGGATCACACCAATTTTCATTTGATTCAACCCATCAAGTGGCAGAGAAG
>KN883290.1:20963-44319 GCA_000934455.1 Apostichopus parvimensis | reverse complement strand
CACCCTGAAGGTAACACTTCCATAGTACTATCGTGACAAACCCTCAACATTGTACCATCGAATCTGTAGGAGAAGAAGCATTTTGCGTATTTCCAGAAAATGGCCCATTACGGCCCACATGTGACCTTTGACCCCAAATTTCGGACCATCTCTGATGGCCCTATACCCGATGGTCCTTGTGTCCAAGTTTCATGAAATTCCATCAAACACTGTGCGAGTGGGAGCGGTTTTACCAATTGATAGAGTGATAGAGTGATAGAATGATAGACGCCGCACTGTAACAATAGCTCACACCAGCATGCTGGTATGAGCTAAAAATATGCCGTTTTTTATTCTACTTAAGAATGGTAACCCTCTCTTTGGATTAATCTTTTTCACATTGTAATAGAGCAAAGAATCTGTACTGTTGAGCACACCTTGCTGCACACATTGCTGCTGCCCCTAAACCACACCAAGCTCACAAGCTCAAGTTTTAGATATGGAAGGTCAAGGTTCGTAATCTACTTATCAGGCAATTAAAGTTAGACAAGTCACTTCTGAATAACAAATTGTTAATAAATGAAATTGGATGAAAACTATGAAAAAAACATTTAACCCCCCCCCCCACCCCCACATCCCATCCTCTGGTCTCCTCCTTCCATGAAATAAATAAACAAGAGCATGAAAACTGGAAACAAATCTATTAAGATATCCTAAATACCCTGGATATAAATTGGTAGATTGATGGAGAAAATATCAGCCTCTCTGTAATAAATAAATGAAAATAAATATTTTATTTGTGCCTCACTTTGTAAAGTTAAATAGTTAACTTGAATAACTTCTCTTTTTTTTGTGTTCTATTGTACTTACATTATGTGCAAATTTTGAGGTATTAACTAACTGGCTATACTATTATGATATGGTCAAACATGGAGGAAAGCTTTACAAGCTCAATTTCCAAATTTTTCATTTGGAAATTGAACCGTGAAGATTCACGACTAAACAAAACAAAAAGCTTGATGTTAACTGTGATCTAGGCCTAGACATATTGAACACATCTTCTAGTTTACACATCTTAAAGTATTAAAATTTTGGCAGTTTCTGATATTCAACTATCATATTTAGGAATGGAAAAGTTGCAGCTATCCTTTAAATTTATTATATAAATATTTGTGCATTGTTGCGGTCAGTTAATGTAACCTGTTCTTCAAAATCATTGACCTGACAAACAATATCAAAGGGTGTGCTACGTTGGAAAGAAAATTACCACGTCACAGGCATTATGAAGGTGTTCTAGTTCTAACAAGAGTTAGTCTATTGTTTACCTATTGATAGACAATCAAAATTCAGTTTTCTTTTGTTAAAAGGTCTAAATTAAAATAAGGGATGAATCTTATATGTGCTTCGTATCAAATGAAAACTAAATAACATGGTTTCCAAATATTAGTGTACCATGATACAGTAAATGCCATAAAGAAAACATAAAAGCCCGTCAGGCTAACTTTGTGCAAAATGTGAAATATATAATCCCAAATGAGAATGAAATTGAGCATTTCTCAACATTTATGCCGAGTAAAACTTGAACATTTTGTCAGACCACATTCAGCAACGGAGCTGAAAATGAAGCCTAAAATTTTTTAAGGTTTCGCAAAATGTCCAACATTATCACACTTTCACATGTTATTTGCCACAGTGAATATTTAAAGAATGTTTGTCTGTTTTGTGCAAAATAAGAATATTGTCACACATATTTGTGTGAACAATGAAATAAAATCTATGATATTTTTAAGTTAGGTTGTGCAGAGTTGAGTTTGTGCAAAGTGTCAAAGTTATCATATCTTTACATGCCTATGTCACTATGAGTCTTACATATGGTTCTATGTGTTGTGCATTATATTAATAATGATATTATGATATAACATTTTTATTGCTATAATAATGATTTCAGTGGTCCAAAATCTGAACATCATCACATGTTTTGTATTTTTTCTTGCAAAAGGACAAACTGAACTTTCCATCAGATCTAGGTTGGAATACAAAAACTGCAATCTAGAAGTCTTTTCAAAAACAAATATCAGCCATTTTATAATTTAAGGATGAAGAGACATTCATTGAATATATGCCTAGAACTAGCCTAATTAGCATATTACACTCTAGGGAAGAAACTGCCGTTAATTGGTTAGATTAATTATCATCTGATTGCTGAATACTTCATAGGGAATCCTTACACCAACTTAACCTGCGTCACTAAAACGTCATCTAACGAAAGAGGGCACCGAACCTTTCCAATTGGAATACAATTCACAGCCTTAAAGAATGACATAATAACCTGTAATAATTTATTGCCTCATGTTGGTGTTGGTCAGTGGAAGGTCCTGATGTAACTTTCGAAACTTACAATTTAAACCAAACAGTTTGAACCACGTTGAGTACTTCATTCAATGTTACAAAACATTCAGATCAGTTATTGGAACATTTTAACCAGTACCAAAATACCACACATATATTCTGCAATTTATAACACTAAAACCCTTTAGACCAGATTCTGGTTACGATCCGAGGTAGGTATCATATTAATGCTGTTCTTTAACTCCCCGTAGGACCAGTGGAGCTGTTTTACTTCCTGCAAGTGACGTTTCTTTAGTTCATCCATCTCTTTCAGTAAATGGTCGTTGGTGGTTACTAAAGACCTGAAAGTAAAAAGGATTCATTTAAACACTATTTAACTCATGCTGTGTCACTTACATTAAATAATTGTACAAAGCAAACCCCCCCCCCCCTCACCCCAAAACAGGAGAAATGTTCAGGTATAAATGCTCACAAGGTCATAGTTTGTTACTGTTCTAGAGATACTTTAATTGTTTGTATATTGCTGCATGATTTTAGCTGTCCACTTCAGAGGCTACGGACAGAACAAAATGTTTTAGTTATGCTATAATTCTGATGCCATTGTGCAATTATTAATTTTCTATTTTAAAAGCTTTGGCATGATGCTGGAAAAGGTGAAGCCATCCACCCTTTGATATTCCTTAAAGTTTGTCATCTTATTCAGGGATTGAAAGTTTAATCCAACCCGGTGTAAAATATTCCAAAGTGAAAGGACCATACCTTGGAATTGTACCACAGCACTAGCCATAGCCTTAAATTTTTTTCTGTGTATTACAACGAACGAGTACAGACCCTCCGCCGGTATTTTCAGAAATATTGGAAAGACAGCGAATATATATTGAGCTCCTTACTTGTGACTTTCTTGCAGCATGTTGGCTAGTTCTTGAAGTTGTTTAAAATGTTTTATCTGAAATTTTAGCTTCTCATTTTCAAGTAGTAAGGAGTCAACATCTCTCCTGAGACCTAAAGAGGGGACAAAAAGGGAAAGAACTGTTAATATCCAGAGGTAAGGTAGATATATGGGGCTTTGATCTTAGTGATTCAACCAGTTTTGATGATGGAGAGGGACAGATGGAGAAAAGAGGAGAGCAAAGGGAAAGTGGGCAAAGAGGGGGAAGGGGGAATGGAAGGGCAATGGATAGGGAAGAGAGAGGGGAAGAGCAGTGAAGACAGGGGGTTAGGGATTGGATAGAAGTTACCTAAGTAAAGTAATAATTTTAATTTTAATTTTTAGGTTTACAGTCTTGTTCAGGGCCAAGGCCTTCTCACACGACTTTACAACTTAACCCTGGTCATTGGTAACTTGTCACACCTACACACCAAAGTGTGCACAATTCAATCAATCTCTCCTGGGGCACCACAGTGCACCACAACCACGTGTCCCCCGGGGGACTTCCCATAGGGTGCAGCCACAAACCGGCGCAAACAACTATATTTACAAGTTACCTCGCAAGTCCCCATTTATACACTTGGGTGAAGAGAGGCAATGGAGATAAAGCGCCTTGCCCAAGGACACAACGTAATGATCTGGCCAGGGCTCGAACCTGTAATCCTTAGATCACAAGTCCACTGCCCTAACCACTTGACCACAACGCCCTCTAGTACCAACAAATTTAAAAAGCAATAAGCAGGATATGCTGATTACTTCTTGCTAATTTACCAAAGCAAAATTTAAGCCAAAAGGTAAGAATAAATAAAAATCAATATTCCCTCCCCTGTCTGTAGTCTCCCCTCCTCCCACATGAGTGCAATACAGTGTTACCTTCATCTACTCCAGCTTTAAGTGGGTGAATCACACCATTAGGTTCCCTCGTCTTCAGTAATTGGTTTTGAAGAAGAGAATTCTTTTCCATAGAATCCTGGAGTTTACCCTGGAGAAGCCGCTGAAAGGCAAGTGGGAACAATTGTTAGCTTGACTAGTCAAACACTAAAGAAAATCATTTCAAATCATGCAGAAAACTAGTGAGAAAACCATTAAACATTTCTGACTTAGTATTTGCATGTTATCAATTCTGACACAAAAATTGGTTGTGGTGACAATAATTTATGGGGATGTTTTAATAATTCTGAACAACTTTAACCTTACATGTAGTAATTCTCAGTAAACATTTCAAATAATGCAGAAAACCATTCAACATTTCTGACTTAGTATTTGCATGTTATCAATTCTGACACAAACATGAGTTGTGGTGACAATACTTTATGGGGATGTTTGAATAAGTCTGATCAACTATAATCTTACATTTAGTATTAATCCTCAGTAAACTTGGTAAGAGTAGCAGGAAACCACAGATCAAACATAGCATAGCAAACATAGCAGGAAACCACAGATCAAACATACATGGCTGCTTTGAGAAATATAGCATCACATTACCTTCTTAAAGACTCCTTTTTTTTACTAGACTTTACAGTATCTTAATGACAACAGAATGAACTTCCTTAACTGGGGTAACAACTGGTACAAACATCCCCAAATGGCAGACTGAAGGATACAAAAGTGTCCAGACAAAAAGGCCATATTATTTAGGAAATCAAGTTTCAAAAGTGATTATTGCTTCAAATGGCTAAAGGGCAGCAACATTCTCTCTGTTATTTTTTTCTTGCAACTCAAGTCATATCTTTGAAACCTAATGGTTTGGCCACCCTCAGCATTTATAAACAAACAGTCTCCTTCTCATAGATTTGGGGTCTTTCAACATTCTTTGTGCAAGGCTTAAATTCTGTCAGAGAACAAATAAATTGTACCCCTTGAAATGATGATTGCTAGGTACCTGTCAGCAATGAAAAGGCTATCAAAGAAAGCATCAGTTTCAGCATGGGCTTTATTTCTTGCTTTCTCTTCTTCTAGGTTTTCTTGTTTAAAGTTTTCTTCCTGGTCTCGTCCGGTTTGCTTTCCAGCCTTCCGGTGGCTATAAGCTTATGGAACAACCGTCATTTGAACTTACAGTGAATTTTGTATACTGAGCACCTGTATTGACTTTTGCGAACATGTGAAAAAGTAACTTTGAATAAAATTGAATTTGAATCTATAATGGCTGAATAATTGGACGTCAAAAACAGCTACAATTATATTTTTACTTACTACTTCCTCTTGTGTTTCCCGCAATCCCTTTTCCAATTCTTTGTGAAATTGATGACCGTCTCCTTTCCTTCTCTCTTCGACCTCTCCTCTCAGAATAACATTCTCTTTCTCTAGCTTCTTCATCATTTCATCAAACTTACTGGCAGGATTCGGATGGGAGGCTAAGTTTTCAAGGAATGCTGTCTTTATGATATGTCTTGCTTGTGCTGTAGAAGAAAAGGATTTTTGTGCTTTTTAATCACACTATCTCCAAAGACCAACATTATATCATACAATGGTATCTGAATCTCCCAACAAACGAGTAGTTCAAACAAAAAAATTCCTCTATTTGTTGTTCACATTTTAATTTTGATAAAAGCCCACTCTGTCAGACAAAATCATCTTTCCAGTGGGATTGTAAACAAAATATTTACAACTACAACAACAATAACAATACAGTACCACCATAATATTACATGTCATAAATATTACAAATGTTGCACTTATCAAAATAAAATGAAACCAGAGACTATGATGACAGCTGCCCTGGCATAGAATGAGGAAACTCACAAAATAAAATTCTGCCTTTCTTCCAAAGTTTTACCACATTTGTACGTATCATAGATTGGCCAATACCCTCTATGAAGTAGAAACCAAACCTTACCTTGAAATTTACCATGATAATGAAGAGACCTGGATCCATTCCAGTATCTATCAACTAGATGAAGCAGAGACAGGAGCAGCTCATCACTGGCATCCTTGATGACTGGAGACGGTCTGGTATCTTTAGTTTCTTTTGGAGGCTAGGGTAACAAATATATATTTATATATATTAATAAATAAATAAATAAATAAAAAATATACTCTTAATTGAGTTCACATACTGGTAACTTAAAACATAAATTTGTTCAATTAACAAGAGAAACTGCTTCAAAGGGACATTGCAGTAGTTATTTGCTAACTAAAGATGCTGGAAATTTTATGCATCTGTAGGTTCAAACCACATGCTCCTAGCATTGTGTATGGCAAAAGTTGGTGGTAGGTTGTGAATTATCTGGCAACAACAGAGTGAATGATGTCATCATGGAAACTTCAGCTTTTTTTTCTTTACAACATTTTACTCACTTATTCACAGAGGAAAATAACATTTGTATAGCAGTTGCAGTTTGATGAACTTCTAACTATACATAATCTTGAAAGCTAAGCAAATATTCCAACTGTATTCAGGTTTTAAGGATAAAGCAATAAGAAGATTAGCCATATTGAAAATCACAGACCATGTACTGTGATATATTCCAGGGAAGAATCAAGGGTTTAGCCAGTGAAAGTTCCATTCGATCAACCACATCTTGAGTTAAGGACAAGATAATGAGATGGGCTTTTCAACTAACAGTGTGGACATATCTTTTCTCTTCCATATAAATGTCATATTGTCAGCCACTGGAATATCCCTTAAACTTTGCATGTCATTATCATGATTAATTATTCATATTTACCTCAAAGAGTCTCTGAACATGTGGTGGTTCCTTGTATTCTTCCAACTGTGCTTCACTCGGAGCCCTTTTAGCCGATGTTTCATGATCTGGAAAGGCATGGAAAACGAAAAGTCAAACTACATCCTGCAGTCCAAAGTACACCAAATAAAAATGTGCTAGTACATGAGTACATCAATTGAGATCTGGTTACATCTTGCAGTCTAAAGTACACCAAATATTACAAAACCCATGACAAAATGTGCTAGTCCATGAGTCCATTTGTTTGTCCCATAAGAAATGGTCTTTATGATGGTGAAAAATGTTCATTGGAATTGCACACTGAAGTTATTGTGCAAGCCAGCAACCATTCCATATCTATATGTATGTGTTAAATACACATACTTACACCACTTCCTACCTCCACATAATTATAGACCATGACATATACATAAATCACATTGCTAGATAAGCTACCTCAGATATAGTCTGACACACTAATAATTTAATTTCCTAGCATCATGCCAAAACCATGATCTAGCATCATGCAAATAACTTGATCTAATTATCTAATGGTCTTTGAAAAAGATCCTGTGCAAGGTTAAAACAAACACTTGACATTGGCCAATAAATTCTGCAAACAAGCATTAGTCAAACCCAACACCGTTTAGCTGTAAGACTCAGCAAGGAAAAACAGAAAACAGTTGACACAGGAGGTTCATGCTCCACCACCTCCCTCCAGGACCAAGAAGGCATTTAAAATGCCTAACCAAGGCATAGGCTTCATGCAAAAGGATATTTATTGCGAAGAAGGATTCAAAATGACCGGCTCTTCTAAGGAAGAATGACCAGAAACATCACTTCACAAAACATCACTTTCAATTATTATTTATTAGGTATTTATTTATTATATTATTTCACATTATTCAAGGAACTACATTGGACAGTCGGACTCAAGGACTGTCCGACACAAGAAATTCTACAGGAAATGTCATCCAAATTCTTGCATACATGCCATAGGGTTACTGCGGCAACCTTTTCGAAACTGACCAATCAGAGTTGACTTTCAGATGATACATACCTGCTTTAGGATTTGGAGTAAAATGTCCTTTTGAAGTATAAGATGTGTAAGCATCATGTTCATCAGAGTATCCTCCTCCGTTTAGTCCCGCTGAGTCTCCGCCATCTTGCAAATGAACTTGGCCTTTTGTTTTTCTGTAGGTAGAATACTCATGGTGTGATGCATGATGGGAAGCCCCTGGCTGACCTAGAAGAGAAGATTATGCACAGATGGAGTCAAAGTACAACACGGTTGCAAAGAGCTGGCTATGATAACTACAGTAAATGGGAAAACTTAGCATTGACTAGACTCTAAATCTAAACTTCCTTCAGCCTCAATAGAGATTTCCAGCTTACTGGACTTGCACGCGAAATTGATGGACCACTCTCGTTTTACAAGCTAGATATAACTGTCAACAATGTCTTCAGTAATAGACAAGCTTAAAAAAATTAAACTAAAAATTTGTCTAAAATTTGTGAGTTCTCTTGGAAAGAAACTAGTATATATTGTTGACAATATGGTGAGTCAGAAGAGAAACCTTCACTATTAATAACACACACTATCAGCCTAATTTAGCTAATCTGAATGCTTCATTATGACCTTTAAGTTACTAATGTATGATACTACACAGTGATGTTATTAGATGGTGATGCTGAATCATGTTTATTCCGTTAACCGAAAAGAGAAAAAGGAAGGAAGGGGAGGGGGGGGGGGGGGAATGAGGAAATATGTTAGTCAAAACAGCTCTAAACAGCAAAACACACAGAAAGCAGAAACTATAAGTAGCAAATAATATACTGAAATTATGAAAACGTTATTGAGCGATGCCATGTTTTACATAATCAGGTGGCCTCACAGAGACTAATTGTATCCTGCACAGTCAATTACATTACTGAGCCTATAACAGAGCCTGTGAAACCTTAAACTTACCAGAATTGTTACTTTGGAATGATCCTGTGCTACTGCACTCATCACCGATGGGAGTTTCACTGTCTGGGGTGCGATGGTTCCCCCCCTGTTCTTGTAATAGATGAAGGTCGGTTGGTCTTTCTGTCTTGCCATCCATTCGTCTGATGTCTAACGGGAACGGATTAAATCTTATCAATTAAATGTTGAATTTACTTCACAATTTATTTTAGGGGGGGGGGGGGAGAACATGATATTTCATGTTTCCTTGACAAATCAAATGAAATGGTTTGGTAAATGATTAAGTGCCTGATTCAGGGTGATAACATATATGAAGTTATTTAAAAAATCTATTTAAGATTTTTATAGGGAGAAGGGCTAACAGGAATTCTGCTAAATTGTCAAGACAAATACAAATGCTTAGTTTAGGCCTATACCAAAATCAATCCAAAGCATATTTTGAACTAGGCCAATCCTAATTTGTGAAAAGTTTCTAGGAGGAAGTTGTTAATTATCAAGAAACTGCTTGAAGTAACTGGTTGGATTTCAGAAACATATTCCACTACCCCTCCTTCACATACCAATTCCAAGTCATTGGTGCAATTGTCTGGGACATACTTCTTCCTGCCCACCCCCTTCATAAACAAAACACAAGGGGGGAAGCCTCTTACTTATCAAAAACAAATCATGAATATAACACTACCCTGGTTCTTATGTGGAATATAAGCTAAGCTAACTACATTTGATACAAATGTATGGTTAATTCTAGACTTTTGCTTGGTTTGATACTACACAGTATGATACTACACAGCTAGCTTCTGTCTTATGTAATGCATGCTAGAAAAGCTATCTCTACATGGTAGGGCAAAACATCAGAAAGCTATCTCATTGGTTGATGTTTTATTTAAATCGTAAAAGAATTTCTCAATAATCTAAGGACATGCTCTGACATAAATGAGAACAACCTAACATGCTCAATTACATATCATTGCGACAAATGCTATGCTAAAAATGATAGAAAGCTGCTCGGTCATAATTATTCATAGTACTGCTATTCATGATTATTCATGCTGCTATCCATGTCATAGTTGGAGATTTCTTTATACGGTTACCTACCTTCTTTTGAATGAGGTTGAAAACTGCGGTCTTTGGCCTCTGAGCAAGTTAGAGGGTACGGTTTGTTGAGGTCACCACTGGTCTTGGCTAAGAGATCTAAGAGGTCGCTATCATCATCATCTAACGCTGTGCGAAAAGAACAAAGTCAAAGAGGATTTGACGACAGAAGTACCTTGAAGATACCCCTCACAGAGCGAGCTTACTCACGCAAGATATTCTACACAGAGTTCTTCTGTATGGTAAATTGCGCTTGCCATGAATTGAAGACTGTCACTATGCTAATTAAATGTTGCATCTACAACAACATGATCCCCCAGAGAGACTCGACTGGACGAAATTATTTCCTTCGTTGAGTCGTTTTTAAGGATACAGTTAGTTATGAAAATCTGTCAGCAATGACATATCCATGATGATGTAAAAGTATACTTAAGAATATTAAAGTAGCTGATGATAATCAAGCATTTATTTCATTAGGGCACCTGGAAATATTGAATTATGTTTCTGCGTGTAAAGGAAATTAGATGATGTTGTTGATTTATAACTTGAAACCCAAAAATATCATAATAATAATAAAGAAGGTAGAGGCAGTTTTATCGTATTACTTTCATCAATGTTTTTTTTAGGTTTAATGTGTATATTGCATCCCCAGATGTGTGACATTTATAGTCTGGTTGAGTCACTTTGGTAACAAGCTTCCACTTGTCATGTATATGCGTAAGGAGTTAAAAATAAATAATCCTGTGAAAATCACTTCTAGATGCATCACATCTAGAAATCACATCTAGAAATCATCTGAATCACATATTGGCAAACACATATAGATAAAGTATTCTATATCTACTGTTTATTAATAGTAAAAATCAAATGTTTTTCTTTCTGATGTTCCCACTACCATGTAGCGACAGCATTGCTAGCATGTTACATATTTCACATGTACAGTATGTTAATGCAACGTGGAGAGAAAACCCTGCCAATAACCCCATAAGCAGACTTTACTACTTATTATGCACATTAAATTGTACTTTAGATGATAATGTGATCATGTTAGCCTTTAATTGCTTGACATGGTTTTGTCAACTCACATGTAGGATGGCGGGCAAGTTTCTTCATCTGCTCTGATCTGGTTATAGAATCACTATGTGTGATGCCCTCTTTCTGGGTCACCTGATCAGTCACATGAGACATCAAATCGTAAGCCTGTTGGAAGGAACCAAAGCCACTCATAGTGTCCATTTATATAATATATCAGTATTGCCAGTTTATCTTCTGATATACAAGAAATATTCATAAGAATTTTATGACAAATTGATACAATTTTGACCCAACTACTGATATGACCATTTGGTTTAAAGATAAAATTTAAAAAATCAATGAGGTTATTAATCAATCATTCTTTGTTTTGCATATTAAAATACTAGAATTAATTATCAACTTGGTACATAAATGATATAAAATCATGTCCATCCAGGTTTTTTTTTATCACGGATGATGCATTAAAGACTAACTTACTCATGAACTAATCTGAATGATGAGTACCCAAATGGTTCTACCTAATTAGATTGAACTACATTTCCAAGAGATAAGTACAGACTTTCAAACCCTACACTAACAGGATAAAGATCTTCTTTGTAGTAGTTGAGAGTGTAATCATTCATGAGGGAACAATAGTGAGGCCAAGCATTCTTACCTGATCCGTGTCAAAATGCAAAATGGCTGCCTTCCTTTCACTGTCTCTGACAGATCGATCATCTGAAAGGAAGCATATGAAATTTGGAACTTTTTTTGAAATTATGAACATTTTTTACAGACAATAAATAATTCAGAGGCATTTAGCCTCTGAAGAAGATCCTGCTAGGATCGAAACGTCAGGCCAACTTACTATTACACAATAAATAATGATCAGGAGTCAGCAATTAAGTTGAATGAAAAGGATGAAGCATGTTCAACTAACATGAATGCAATACACCAAAATATAAAAAAATATCCAATTTACACAAGAATATTTATGGTTGTTGGGTTGTTCTCCCCCCCCCCCCTTCCCACCCATACAAATCAGTTGGTTTTAAATTGTTGTTCTCAAAAACAGATCAGTATGGAACTATAAAGTAGCAGGTCAAACTAATCCCCTTTTAAATATTATCAGCAAAACAGAGCTATTTTCAAGAGCAAGGAACTGAGCTGATGAATTTCAAGCATTAGAACTTTTCATGTCAAAACCTTTAAATTATAGGTGGATTATTATGCGCATTGGATTTATATAGCATGTTTTGTACACATGAACCATAGTATTTTATAAGAGAACGTTCAGAGCCTTAAAAAATGTTACACAAAATCTGAACAAATTCTGAAATTATTCCCTGAATTACTAACGTATAAGAACAGTAATTCTTAATTTCAGTTCTGTTTATCAGACCTCACAAAGGGAGTCATTGATAATGCTTTGCTTTAAGTTTGAAACATTTCCACAAAATGAATGTCATCATGGAAAACGACCAAAAAACACATGATTTACAACATTTGTGATAAAATTAACTCAACTATTAATCTAAATGACTTTTGTAAACATTAACTTCACTGAATACAAGGTAAGAAATTACCACTGACAGTTAATTGCAATTGATCAGACTGCAAAGTTGAAAACAACTGCCCTATTTTAAACATATAATATTATCGATTTCAACATTTTGGAGTTTCTATATAAGAACCGTTTCGTGTGTACATACATACTGTACTGTGTCAGTCCTTACCAAGTTTCCTGAGGTTTGGAAGAAGATGGATTAGAAAGAGCCTATAATCAACTTCATTTTTGGTCACAGGGTTGAGACGTAGGTCCAGTTCATGTAGATTGGCATTGTGCCTCAGTTGATAAAGGTCCTTTAAATTCTTGATGTCATTGTAGTAACTGAAATCATGTTTAGGAAAGTGATTCATATTATTAGTCAATAGAACAGAGGGAAGGTTTGGTTTTTGGTGCACTTATCCAAAGGGGAAGGGCACTGAACTTATATATTTATAGTCAAGAAATAAATAATCAAATATGTAAATTACATGGACAGATGGACAGGAAGGGGTATGAAAAGTTTGAGAAAACAGAATTTATCATTTTAACAGAGAAGTATATACAAAAAATGACATAATATTAAGTCCATTCACTAAAGCCTACAAGATGAAAATGGGTAGTTTCACAAGAAATTAGATTTTAGTACAACTCTTGTGGCACATTTTTACACATATTATGTACTGTAGCACACCCTCATATCACTGTGATATTGTGAACTGCATTAGAGTGGTAGTGTGACTATCTTATTCAGCATATGAGCACAAAAGCCACAACTCCACATGGCAAACAGATTTAATAAAGCAAGGAAGAACACGGTACAAACAAAAAGGATACAGATTGAGTTTTTCCAGCACTTTCAGGTGGGAAATTCCTGATAGATTTGTGACTGCATTTCTTGAGAGATCTAAGCTCTTCAGTCTCAGAAATCCCTGAAGCGATGTTCCAAGGTGGGTTATCTTCTGATGATATGTACCTGGTAGAGAAAGGGATTTCACATCCTCTGAAAAAGAAATCCATAATTATATAGTTTACAAATATCCTAGGTGTATTATTGCGGTTATTTATCTGCGAAACAAGTTCTAAAAGATGAATTGGGTGTTGATCGTAAAAATGATGACACGTACCTTATCCTGTATGATATTATGTAGCACAATAAATGTCGAGTTCTATGAAAAATTTTACCAGAAAGATTTTGAAAAAGAAACTAAGAAATATGCAAATGTTGTTGGGAAAGATCACAGACCAGTGTCAGGAGTTTATCTCAAAGAATTTAATAAATAGTCCAAGATTCTTAGTTTTTGGCTATTGCTGTATAGTAGCAGTATGATATTACTTATTAGTGCTTTACTGGCAAGATTTAGGCTATTGTATCGGCAAGACTTAGGTAAGACTAACAATTACATTTAACTTCAGTTAGACTAAGCCTAACTTAGTGATAACGACCGTTAATTGGTAGGCTACCATCTAAGTTCTTATAAGCTTACCAAGGTTTTCCACCTCTAATCCCACTCGCTCCCGTATCCATTGCTCGGTAATTTCGAGTGCTGGGAGCGTCATCTGGTCACCTGGTGCATGGAAAAAAAATTGTATTCAAAACAACCGCCGGGTTCTTTCAATTGAGCTACAGTTAGGCTTGGTTTATTGTACACAGTCTAAAAGGCGAGATAGGGACAGAGTGTAGTATCGCCGTTAGGTATACCCTATGTAGTATTGAAAAAGTACAATTGTCGACAGGTCGTTCGTTACAACGAGCGCCTTTAGTTCATCTTTGTTGCCAGATTGCATTACACACCAATGGCCAACTTTTATTTCATTTCAGGCGAATTACAATGAATGATATATACATTTAGCATATTAACATGCGATGTACTGGTCAGATAGTGTTTTCAACAAATTGACGAGAAAGTCAAAACATTGCGAACCACCAAACCAAGGGAGATCTTGAGGACGAAGGTGGTCTTCGACTTACATTGAAAACCATCTCTCATGTAATGAAATCGGTTTGAACCAGTTTGTTGCCCATTTCCATCGTACATATTCATCAAAAGAGTCCAAAATCTCCAACTGTAAGTATAGTACTAGGATCGACACACAGAGGGCAACATTATTCCAATGTTTGGTATTATTATTATTAGACTATTATATTACTTTAGTTTGATGTTCCATAACATACAGTCAAATACATGCATATCTGAACGCACAACATTGGAGGTCCTACTCCTAGCACTAACTTAGTATAGTGAAGAATGTACATCATTCGTATACTCAAGGCTTTCAGAACTTTTACTGTAAGACCTGGACCATAGGCTTTATCTTAGTACAATCAACCTCTATCATTCTCCCAAAGTCCCATTATACATAATGTAGCCTAGCCTGTAGTCACAAATTACTGCAATAGACACATGGAATCAAATGTGGCTTACTATATTTGTGGATGTAGCATATTTAAATATGCATTCTATGTAACAGTGTACCTAGGTTTATATAACAAATAAATATTAGTCTGGTACAGGAATATTGTCGTCAAGTGTCCATGCAGTTCCTGATATACCAATGGTCATGAAACACCTTCTAACATTCAGGTATATATACTACACAGAACAACAAATAAGGATTCTCACAGTAAGTGTAAATGTAAATTCACTTCACTTCATTGTCAGTATTGAATATGGACAGTTTTAATTAAAGAAAATAAGGCAATTATTTTTGCCAGAACAGAGGTATCTTTTTCTATAACTGTAGCCAAAGTTTCATTGCTCAATGAGAATTTGATTATATCATATCCTAATCAGATGATTGTTATGCATTACCAGTATTTAACTCAGCCATCCTTACCTTCGTAACTTAATATTCCATTTTTTCTTCTTTGACTTGCAGAAATCACTCAAATTCGGTTCTTCTGTCATTGTGAACAAAAAAACTGTCGGAGTGGCTGATTGATCATGAATATCTTACCAAAGAAAAAGTTTGTACCAGTTTACTTTCATAGATATTTATTCGTTGAAATGGTGCATGCTGCTTGCTGAAATGTGTGCATAGATGACCATTATTTCTAACATAGTTGGGGACCATATTAATGATGAGTCGTTGGCAAAAAGGAGGTAAAAAAGGATGTAATAATGGAAAGAGATCAAAACAATACTGTACACATCTTTACTGATCAATGTAAATTTGTTGTCTTTTGATGGCACTCTTTTGGGTAGATAATTGGCTTTCAGACAAAATGTCTGAAGCAATCAGACAAACACGATATCAAACAGCAATCAAACAAACAAACACTAGCCAAGTAGTTAATTTCCTGTGTTTTTTTTCTTCTTTCTTTCCTCTCCTCTCCTAAACAGTTGGCATGTGAGGAACAGAGATAACATTGAGAGGGTTAAGAAAGATGAAGCAAAAGCTGCAGAAGAGGAGAAGAAACAGCTCACAAGAGCAGCTATCGCAGTAAGTGATCAAAATAATATTAAGTCATTTCATATTATCGTCTACGTAACGGTAAGTACCGCTTTTCTTGTGCAACATTTATCTTATGAAATATATGCAAAGTTTTGCTCATTTTAGTTGTGTACAAATGTTCAAAGTGTTCTAAAAATACAAAAATGAAAATTAACCATTCATGAAAACTAGAACAAAGCACGAATGCTAAGTTGTCCCTTCTCTCAGTCCCAATCGCCTTCGATCAGATCAGAATTGGTGATGCATATAGGTTACTGCAGTATCATAATTCCACAATGGATAAAATATATATTATTATTCTACTATGTGTAAAAGTTTGTTTTTTTTACCACGCTTGGTATCTTTATTGGTAACATTCTTGTGCCATATCGAATATATTTGGATACAATAAGGTCAAAAACCTTTTACAAGTAACGATAAGTGCATACAAAACAATGATGCATCGTAATTAACTGAACAGTATAGTGCAATTACTAAATGAGACTTTTAACTGCTCGTAAAAAATATAAGCTTTGCCTCTTGGCTTGAGTTCTTTCTCAAGTTTAATAGCAAATTTTAACTTATATAAAAAATCCCTACATCTCATTTCCGTGTTTGTAATTTTTTTACTGAAGATGAAGTACTTGAGATGAAAAATTAAGAAATTATATGGGTGTAAAAGTAAGAGGGCCTGACAGTTATGCAGTTTGCTAACAGTTGTGTTTTATTATTCTACAAGAATGTGTTAATACTAGAGAGAGCTGGAAGGTCAACAGCTTTATACTGATCTGAAATCCTCTCAATCGAAACTTGCCCATATTTATTCCCATCTTCTTCTGCAGGAGAGAGAGGCAAGGACGAAATTTCTGAGAGACAGAGCTCATTCGAAAGGTGCCATCAGTTTTGTTGGGTCAGAGGTCGTACCAGTGAATGACACAGGTCAAAGTCATGTCAACTTCTTCAATGACCTAGAGGTAAAATTATTTTCTAGAACAGACTATGTATGAATAAATATGATATACAGCAGGCATTATAAATCTAACTTGAAAAGTACAAAGTTAAAGTTGACTACTAGTATAACATGTCCTATGGTCAGGTGGATCAAGGCAGGGGCATTACAAGCAATGACCCTAACATCTGGGAGCCCATGTGATTGAGCCCTGGCTAGCCAAAATATTGAAGTCAGGATCTTCTTTGGGGTGCAATCAACAGTTTTCCTCAAGTTAAGTAGACCAACTTCCAAAATGATGGGACAAATAAAAAATATAAAAAAGTAGAAATGAGGATTTGGAAGGGGAATGATTAATGTTAAAGCTACATGTCATTGAGTTGTCTCTGTAATGCAAATGTGACTGGTTTAGATTTGTTAAAATAAATACCTTCCAAACTGATACGGTTTCATTCTCGGCCACTTTTTAAGAACAACAACAAGTTTTTATCGCACAATTAGAGCATTACATTTCTAGATCATTTGGAAAACCAAATGTATTTTAGTTCATTTTTTTATTCCTTTATAATGTGGAACACCATCTCTGATGCATCGTTCCTGGATTACTAGCAAAATTACTAACAAAATAATAGTGGAAAAGGAAACCATTGGTATAATATATATAAATATTTTTCAGAGTAGTGTACCTTGTTACGAACGAACTAATGTTTGAACCTAAATATTTGTGCCATTCCCCCCCCCCCCCAAAGGAATCAAAACCTTTCAGAAAGAGGACACAGGCTTTCTTCCTGGATACCACCTGTTAGGCTATGCAAAATGTGTGCCTCCTCCCTCAATATAAACAAACATACCATTGAATCATCAGAATTAACTTCGTTTCAGAACGAAACGGAGAAGGTGATGCTAGCATGGGTACGTTCATTCCCTTCTGTAAAACTTTTTAATATTCAACAGAAAGAGACAAAGAAAGGAAATAAAGATCATGAAGCAGAAAAGAAGTCTGAACAAGAAGCCTGGGAGAAGAAAGTTGGAATTCTGACGCAACTGGGACAGAGTGTGACTGATGGTCAACATAAAACATTGGTGGACGGGCTTCGCGTACCACTGCCCGAGGTGTAAGTGACCTCAGGCAGATAGTTAGGAATGCAAGGAAAATTAAATAAATGGAAAATAACAAATATAGATCTCGGTTTGCAGGAAATATTAACCCTGAAAATTGGCCGATTTTATGTCTGTTTTGATTCTGATGCTAACTGCGGAGTTGGTTCAAAGGCTCGAACTTGGTTGATCCACTGCTTAGTAACGGTTGTGCCCAACACGAGCGAAAAAATATTTGACTCTGCAAACCAACCTGGTTTGTGTTGTGGAAAGAAATTATCTACTAGAATGGCATTCCAACTGATTTTGCCATGGTTGGAAGTTCTAAATTCCGGTCAAGGCAAACACTTCCTGTGCTCTTTCGAATCTTGTCTATAACTTACCAGTTCATTTTCTGGCTATAAATTGCTTGTGCAGCTACCCAAAGAAGATTCCTGACTAACTAAGTCTGTTGATATTTTCCAACATGAACTGTCAACCACGAGCACAAAGAACTGGGTTCTTCTTTTCCCAAGTGGTCATTCTTTCTCTAAAACTGAGCAAGTTTTGGGATGAAGTTGCTCTTTAAATATAACCTTTTAGGATTTGTTTGCAATTTAAATAAGAGCTCTAAAAGTATTATGCAAAAAGTGTTAATGTGAAAGTGCATTTGCTGTGAAAACTGCTTGGGTTGAAGTCCTGACATTTTGTTCCTGGTCAGTTGCATGATGCTGTGAAGACAAAGGTAAATATATGTCAGAATGTATAGAATTTAGGAAATATTATTCACACAAAAATAACTTCTAAATATGTTCTATTTCCTTTTTACAAAATTTACATCAAACTATCTGACTTCTTTGGGTGGTATTTTTTATTTGTAAAGTATTGAATTTGTCACTTTTGTAGCGACCCTGACATCAAAAGGAAAGACTCCATGGACCCTCTGAACATGATGAAGAAATACCTCGGACATGGAGCACATGAGGAAGGAAAGCAAACATCAAGAAAGAGAAGACACGAACCAAATCAAGGAAATTCTTCCGCTTCAGAATCACAGGTATGTCAAAATTACCACCACCCCACCCCACCTCACCCCACCCACCTGTGCCTGTGTTGTAGTAACTATTGATACCGATCTATAAACAGATGAATGGTTGGAAGACCTTGCTAAATTTCCTGCGAGCGTGTTTGCTTGTTCCCCCACCCTGATTTCTCACTATTGTTTGTGATATGGACAACCAAGCACTGCTGATCCATAAAGGCACTTAACAATTATAAGAAACTAAGAACCTCTTCAGATGGATTTTTTTTACTTCAGGGACATTTTATATTTTATTTTGTGACTTTATTTTAATTTATTTTTAATGTCATTGTTATGTTCTTATGTCTTATACCATATCCACAAATATTGATACTGGTGTGTTGTAGTACATATTGGTATCCAAATATATCTTAGCAGGGCAAGTATGATCATTTGCACTGTTGTAGGGAGGAAGAGAGGGGGGGGGGTGTTTCGAGTGGAGTTGTGACGGAATGGTTGATGGCATCTACATATGTATGTGTGCAAGCTACTGGAAACTTGTGACTCACTTATAATGTGAAATATTGAACATAGATTATGTCCACATTATTCAGAGTGACCCAAAGTTGCAGTTATTGCGAACCAAAAAGCATATTTTGGGAAACACAAGTTTAGGTACTTAAAACAGTAACTGGACTGTTTCTGATGCATGTTTCAAAAGATCTGGGTCATAGCTGATAGTCCTGACAGAAGTTCCTAAATGTTTGCCAACCACTGCTCTACAAAACCAGGTTTATGTTGGTGAGGGAGCTGTCAGGAAGTTCTGTGCCCTTAAAAGACTTGCTCATAATATCCGAGACTAGTTTGCAAACTGTTGTATTAGAAAAATTAGGAGACAAGGTGTCACGTTTAAAATACAGATCAGTTGCAAAATTGTGACACATAATCATAAACAAATTCAGAAAAGCATCCCACTAAAGCTCAGTAATAGGTGAAACTGAAAACTGTGACAGTTTTAAGCACTTTGTGAATTTATAAGCATTTGTTTAACAATGCATTGACTCTCTTTCTGACGGTCAACTCATTTAGCAAATCTCGTTTGATATCATGACAATGACAATCTACTACAGGAAAGATATGTGCTTGCTACACAGTTGATAAGAATTCAATGTCAGTAAGGTAGTTAGTAGAGAGGTCTTAAACAAAACAGGTGATAGAAAAAATAGCCAATTTACTTTCATGACATGATCGGACACCTTACCATCTTTAAGCTTCAATTCATTGAGTATAAGGTCAAATGCGAAAGTCCAACCCATGTATATATGGCCTAATTATTTTTTTAATTTATTTAAAAAAAAAATTTTTTAACAATTCTTCTGAGGTATGTTAATAGTCAAATATGTTCTTAGTTTAAGCAATGTCGGCATCGTTTTTTGGTGACAATGAAACATTCATGTTGCAGCATATGAAGTTGAAATACTTGTGTTTTCCTACACTGTTGCTTTACTGTAAGGCAATCGTCAAAGCTTAGTAACTATGTCTGGAATATTTTTTAAATTTCAATTGGAGAGAAAAATAGACTGGAAATGTTTAGTTTTGATAAGTCGACAGTCCTTTCAATTTATTTGCATGATTATCTGTATCTTTCAAGTCAAAAATTATTTTATTTATCTTTTATTTACTGTTTAGTACCCTCTTTTTTTCATTTCCATCATCTCTGATATGTAAATATAATAACCGATATTTCTCATTCATATTTGCTATTATTTTGCAGGCAATGTCAACCAAGTTGGCCTATCAAAGTCACATCTCAGTGAGCCATCATCATTCTTCCTCCCGCGAGAAGAAACAGGAAAAGAAAGAAAAAACGAAAAAACACAAAAGAAAACATAGACATAAACATAAGAAAGATAAAAACAAGGAAACCGTTTCTCATTCTGTGGACATCCAGCAGTTACGCGCCGAACGGTTAAAAAGGGAAGATGAGGAAAAGAAACGTGCGGCGAGGCTTCTCTCGGGAAAATCCGACGATGTCGTTCACGAGGTTCGATTGACAGATGCACTTGACGGGAGATACAATGCACAGTTTCATCCTCATTTAGCACGACAGAGGTTGTCCAATGACTTCAAGTTCAAATAAAGAGACAGTTATCGATAGACTCGTTTTCGCTTCAAGTGTTGACCATGGTCGTTGTCATGTGCTGATCGTAGGTAAAACAGTAATGTAACATCCCCCTGCCATCCATTTTCCATCTCTGCTCAGCCTAAATTAAGGGTTTGCATTTTTGCCAGTACATTTTTGT
The DNA here is from genome assembly GCA_000934455.1 of Apostichopus parvimensis. Classification (NCBI taxonomy): domain Eukaryota; kingdom Metazoa; phylum Echinodermata; class Holothuroidea; order Aspidochirotida; family Stichopodidae; genus Apostichopus; species Apostichopus parvimensis. The sequence continues at coordinate 22,995 of KN883290.1, read as the reverse complement.
ACAACATGACTTTATTATTATGTCATGACGATATCAGAGATGTGGTATGGCACTTTAATACATTTCAGGAAAGATGAATATTATTGGGGGATTTTTTCTTTAGAGAGGGAGGGCAGGGTCATGGTTGTGACCCTCAGTTGCTTCATGATTGGGATGACTTAAATACTATCATGAAAATGTTGGACTTATTATATAACAATTAATACATTCTAGTGAATTTTCAAATGTGGAGAGCTTAATATTATTGTTTTCAAGGTTTGTTACTTTGGGAGGGGGGAAGGGTGTTCATTGTTTTAGCTCTGATTTCCAAATTACACAAATGTACCAGAAACAGTTCACAAAGCAGCTACATATTTGTGTAGTGAATAATCAAATTCACTCTTGGTGAACGATAGAATTGATTATATAACAGCTGTCTCGTTGTACACTTGGTATGTCACTGTAAAGTTTGTTGCAGCAACAAGTTATGCAGAAAAAAATACACAAAGAAGTGAAGGTAATGGTAGGGGTTGGACATTTATTCTCTTGAATTTACATTTAGGGCACTTGTTGGTTATCTGAAGGGTACATAATCAAAGGCACACATTTTAATCTGTCCATCCCCCCTCCACCTACGTATTCCCCTCAGCCCTCAAGGCCTTCATACGCCATTGATGTTATTGCATATTCCTATATATCAATTAAATCCTATACATTGTTGGTTATGTGGGTACATGTACATAATCAAAGGCACACATTTTGATCAGACCGTACCCCTCAGCTCTCAAGTCCTTCATTCACCATCAGGCGCATAGCCAGGAATTTGCCAAGGGAGGGGCGAAAATGACGACAAATTTTCAGAGCCGTAGATAAGCGTAGCGCCACCATGATCACCAGATCGCTGGAAATGGCACTTCCCAGGCCTTGTAAGTTGCATCTTAGCATTTTCTCTTTTGAAATTACTAGCGATATCATAAAAACATTAAAAAAAAAATTAAAAAATATGCTCAAGGGGGGAGCGGCTGCCCCCTTCGCCCCCCCCCCCCCCTGGCTACGCGCCTGTTCACCATTGATGTTATTGCATATTCCTATATATCAATTAAAGTTTGAATCTGTACGTTGTTGGTTTTCTGGGAGCCACATAATCAAAGGTGCACACATTTTGATCAGACCATTCCCCTCCACCCATCTCAGCCCTCAAGCACTCTTTATAGGCTACCCTATTGATGTTATTGCATCATCCTATATATCAATTAAAGCATTGAACCTATACGTTAATCCAATCCACAACGCACTGCAGAACACAGAGACAACCCAATTTAGTTTGTATTGTCCCCCGTTATTACACTTCGAGTCTTCTTGGAAGGTGACCCTCTCCTCTACAGCTGTCCTGACAGGTGAGTTACTCCTGAAGTAGTCTGCCCAGACATCAACATCATCAGCACCTGAAATATGTCATAAAAGGAAGGGAAAGAAAATAATTCCAACGGCCCTCCAGTCTCCAATATTGTGCTATATGTGTTGTTTCCTTGGAGTCGAGTAACCAGTAAATTAGGGTTCAAACAATATAACTGGAATACATCATTTTCGTTGGTAAATAGATAAGATTATTGTATGCATGATCCGTCCTTGTCACCCTGTTCTCATCGACCCCCACCCTCTTTCACTCACCTCACCCCCAAGTAATAATTAGCAAAGCTGAGAGTCACTAAGATCTACGTTTGTAAGGGAATTTTGACAAATGTTAAATAAAGTATTCAAAATGTGAAATAGCTTGTCGTTATTATTATTTATTTTTCATGTTTTTACCTTTCATCTTTTTTTCTTTTATATTTTGGCTCATTTTATTCGGGTTGGGGCGGAAGGGCGTGAGGCCTTACAAATCATAGTATTTCCTTTCTTTTGAAATTACTCACAGACGCAGACAAATTAAAACAGAAGAGGAATGAACTGCAGAAAGGGTGGTGATAGGGTGTGGGATGAGGGTGGAGGGGCGGTTATTATGGGATATTTACCTTTAACGCGACTGATTAGCATGTCCGGAATAATTCCA